>CANYBF011566770.1:0-11472 GCA_948192965.1 Dalechampia spathulata | reverse complement strand
AATTTGATTTTTATAAAGTATTTTATTATTATAATGTATACATGATTAATGATAACATATGATATTATGATGGTAAAAATATACTGAAGTCTTATTATTGATAAAAGTCATGATTAATAATTATTATTATAAAATAAATTAATTGTTATTGAATTGATTTTATAATAAGGTTCATTTTTATTATGATATAATCAAATTAAAAATATGATTGATGTTTGGTAGTTATAGAACAAATATGAAATGATGTAAATGATATAATATGATGTATTAATCTAACAAATAAGATTAATATTTACATAATTATAAATACAGTGATAGTATGGAAATTGTTTAAAGGGGAATGATTATTTTCTTATATGACGATTATAAATTATGAGAAAAATTATGCAAGATAATTCATTCAGATGCATATGTTTACAACTTGACATTTAAGAATATTAATTAAATGTCATGAATTAAATATATAAGTAAGGAAGTAAAATTTATATGATAGAATGATTATTATTATATTCAATAAACTTGATTGAATAACATGAGTTATGTATAGTATTATATTTTGATGAATTTATAATTTTAACATGATTTTATGTTGTATAAAATACATATCATGCAATAAATTATGCAAGTTAGAAAGTATAAATATGAAATAATTTTAAAAAAGTTATAGTATAAGAAAGTAAAAAAAGAAATCATTCTAAAGGTTTGATAAGTACTGATATATGTTATTAATATATCATGAAGGTATTAGATACTGTGATATAGTTAAATGATAGTAATGTATGAGTTATTATATATAGCTTTATATATATTTAAAACGAGCTAATTGATTTATGATGTGTCATGTTTTATAGAAAGTGATTTAAGATAAATTATTGATGATAAATTATAATATTAAGGTCTGTTAATTAAAGTTAATGAGTAATATTTTAGTGAACTTGCTATATGAAAGTGATTTTCATTATGTTAATATCAATGAATGGATGATATGGATACTATATAAATGGATGATGTATAAAGTAGATGATATATTAAATTGGATGATGTATGATACATTATCATGTTGCACATATATACTCATTATAGTATCATAACATAAAGTATACACATCATGTCATGAATTATAAATTGACATATTCATAATCATGACATGACATGGAGAAATAAGGAAGGAGGAAAGTGAGCGAAGATGAAGAAATGATAAATGAAAAGGGTATTTGGGCATTATGAAATGAATTTCTACGGAAAATGAAATAAAATGAATATGAAATGGGTTCCAGTATGTTGAACCATAGAAATGATATGAAATGAAATGAAAGACCCAGTACCAAGCACGCATATGATATGAATTGACCTAGTATATGAAAAAGGCAAATGATATGAAATGAAATGATACAAGAAAATAAGAGGGAGAATGCATATCATGAATGCATTCTCACAGATAACATTTTTCATTCATGTATTATGAAAGTCAGTGGATGATATAATGAAAGCACTACGAGTGCACATGCATAAATGATATAGAAACATATGGTTTCTTTATGGTATATTATTCAGAGAAAGAATGCAGTTTGTGGACATTCTTATAAAGATGATGAAATAAATGATGTGAGAAATATGGAAAGTACTTGGTAAATTGATATTTATATTACATACCATATTGCATTATTATATGATGATTTATATGAGATGATTGGAGCTTATGCTTATGAGTAAGAATGATCATGATGATGAAATGATAAATACATCACAATCGTGCTTATATAGGTATTACATTGAATATGAATTATGGTATAGAATGATGGATTATATTGTAGATGCTTTTATAAATAATTATTAACAACCCTAATGTGATGGACATAATTATATAACTGAAATTATAGAATACAATTATTGGAACTTATGCTTATAGACAGTGAAAATATGATGAAGATATGGTGTCAATCTTTAATGTTATTTATGCGGAGTATTGATAGAGAAAATAAATAGTATTGTTAATTATGTTATGAATTACTAATGAAAGGAATACATGATTAAGTGAAAGATGACATTTAAAAGTGAAAGATGGCATTTATGAATATTTGTTAGATTTTATTATGTTCTAAAATATAATGAAAGTAATATTTATAAGAGATCAAGTAATAAGTATCATGGAAATTAAACTTGATTAAGTATCAGGATAATTGAACAAAGATCTAAGTATTTTATAGAATAAATAAAAGTTGATTAAATTTGAATGTGCAGAAAATGGTATTTTACACGATTATATGGTGATATTATAATTATGATGAATTGGATTGCATGATTTGATATTATATATGACATGTGTATGATTATATATTAAATATTATGTTTTTAAGCACCACTGAGTGAAATACTTAGCATTCGTCATTTGATGAACATAGGTTAACAGATGGATGAACATACGAATCCAAAGCACTAGTTCAGCATGACTCACTATGATGGCAAGGACTTAGATAAGTTTAAAGTATCTAAATAATTTTATCAAGCAACTAAAGTGAGGTTTAAGGTAGTAAATGTAATATGTTATGTGAGATATTATTATTTCCATAATTTAAAACATAGTAAGTATTTTATTTTTTAAAAAAAATTTTCACGTCCCTTGTAGAGTAATCAGTAGTTTCTATTTGATTAAGATTATTAATTATTATACGGGAGCATATCGCACCTTAAAAGGCATGACATCTTACATGATTAGTTGTTTAACTTATTATAAATAAAGGTTCTTCCTCCTTTCCTTCTTAATTTAGATTTACCTATTGCATACTCAAGCTTTGCTAATTTTGATTTTATGAAATGTATTGTTGATGAAATTATTGCTTCTTTCTACAATACCTATTGGTATGCCAAATTTTTCTTAATTGTTACATTTAATATTTTTCCAATATTTGCTCTCAAAAGTGTTCTTTTTTATTTTAACAATCACAATAAGGAGGGAATATACCCTTTGCCTACTTTCCTTTGCAATGATAGTCCATTTTAGAACTGAAGTTATAAGACTTTGTCCTATAGGAAATGTTTCATCAAATTTATCTTTCACTCTTAAGCTAGTTCTTTTCTTATGAACATGAAGTTTATTAATCAGTTCAGCTATTAACATCTTGCTCAAATTGTAAGCTTCTTCTATGATAAATTTCTTTGCCTCAAACTTGTCTAGTAGGTTGATAGGTATCTTCTCCATGATCTTGCTTTATAGAATCTTCTCACCAATTAGCCTTATTCAATTCATCAAATCTTGTACTGAAATGGAATACTCCTTGATCGATTTAGTCTCCTTTATTTTTCAATTTTTAAACTCTCTTTTTAAGGTAAATAGTCTAATAGTTTGAAATCTTTCAATTCCTTCATTTTCTTCCTTCAAATAATATCATACTTCTTTTGTAGTTTCCAATGCCATAATACTTGTAAAAATATGATTTACAACTTTAGTATGTAGTACTATTAAGGTTTTATCCTATTTCAATACTTGTTCTTTATGAAGCCTAATTTAATCCATAATAGGATTCTATCTGAGTCATGGTGAATCTCTTCTATCTTCAACTACACTTCATAATTCAAAATATTTTATCTGATAAGTATTGTTACATTCACTATTGTGCATGAATTAATGAACGTTATGCATGTGCTTGCTATGTAATTTAGATGATGAATTTCTGTGATGAATATGTAATTTAGTAATTATGAATTACATGATAAATAAATATTTTAATTGAATAAGATAGAAGTTACTTAAAATGTTAGAAATTTGCATGTTGATTAAAAAATTAATAAGAAAAGTGAAGAAATATTAATATAAAGATTGAATAATTAATTAGGAGATCAAAAAAGTATAAGTTGAGTGGTATGATTAATTTTTTGATCAAATATTATTAGATCAATTGATATCTCATGTTCTCATTATATGTTTTAGAATATTTTATTAAATTTGATGTTTGATGTTTATGGTATGATTAATATAGACTATGACTAAAACTTATATCCTATGAAACATTTGGATGGTACAAGATTATAATATTATATGATTACAAAAGATTATATGTTACAAAATTATATAATTATAAAATATTATATATTACAAGATTATATAATTACAAGAGATTACATATTACAAGATTATACATTACAGTTTTACATGATTAAATGATTATAAAATCATATGATTATATAATAAATAATATATGATACAAGATTAAAGATTATATGATAAAATGATCGACATTACATGTAATATGTATACATAATTAAGTCTTTCCTATTGCATTTGACGTTGCATTACTAATGAAAATTGCACGTATGTTATGATTTTTTTATTAATTGAGATTTGTTATTGCAATTAGGTGTTTATGTATTATGTGTTGTTTGAATCTTTATATGATTATGGTGGTGCATGATTATTTGTTTAGTGAAAATTTTATTGTTAATTGTTATTTTATTTATTTTTTATTTAATGTATTTAATTATATATGAAACTAATTTTTATTTGGTGTCATTTATTTATTTGTTTTGTTTCACGACCCAACTTGACAAGGGATTATTAATTATTTTACAAGGGATCTATATAATTTTTTTATTCATTATACCCGATAATATGTACTTGTAATCTAATGATATATGTAGACATGGGTAATATCAATACACAATAGTATGCATATATTATATCTTATACATATGTCATGTATATATCACTCATACTCATTTCATCATCCATTATATGAGATATGTTTATTTACTTTTACACGATAAGGTGATATCGATATTACACATAACAAAAGCATATAATATGAGTATTATTGCCACTAAGGTTAATATAACAAGCTGCATTTACAAAGAGCATCTTGGAGTATGTTACTATTGTCCAATATTGCTTTGAGAATGAGATTTCTCAAAAATCATAACCTCTACTGACTGTAGATAGATCAATCTAACCTCTCGTCCAAAGGTCCTGGTCCTATATTTATCAAATGACAAACGCTGAGTATAAAACTCAATGGTACTATAAAATAAGTAAATGACATGAGCATGTATCATAGATAACATATTAAAATCAAATCATGGCAAACCATCATTAAGCAGTATAACTGTATCATAACATTCCATTTTGCATCACTCATTAGCTATTATAAGCAACACATATAACATATTGTGTAAAGATAGGAACAAATATCATAAAAGAATCCTCTATAATTTTTCCTGTATCAAATATTGTACTGTACATCATTGTTCTACATACATCTCTATATAAGCATAGGTGTAGTGCATTCATCATTTCATCCACTATACTCTCATGATATGTGAATGATATTATATGTCCATGAGAATGCATTCATGCTTTGCATTTTCCCTCTGATTTTCTGGTGTCATTTCATTTCTTTTCTGTATGATTATGCATAATCTTGTACTAGGTCCATTTCTCTATGTATCGGTACTTATCATTCTTTGGTTCCTATAGGAACATAACATTTCTCTACGGTTCCATGATAGGAACCTATACTGTATGATTCCATCACTAGAATCGATAATAACTATATAACCCAGTATGTTTTCATTAAACTTTTCTCTATATATCACTTTCTATTTCCCCTTATATCCTTTATATAATATGCCATGAATGTGCCTTTATGTATGAATGATTCATAATATGATGCATAGTTGATGCTTTACTGATCGTATGCAATGATGATCATATGATACCATTCACGATGTAAACTCATTACATTGATATCATAAACGTATAAGTTAGAAATCACTATTTCAAGACCCTAAAGAGGTCATGAAATGAATAGCATAAACTTGCTATTGCTTTGCCTTTATCGATACCTGAAGGAGAAGTATGAACTTTATGAGTTGAACCTGCAGCATTTCCATTTTACATTCATTTAGTAAAGTTGTTCATATATTGTACTTGACTTATCATTTTTAAGAATCAATAATCATTCATGACATGTAACCACCATTAAACTTTAATTAATTTATAAGCATATAAGCACAATTCTATCTTATAACCTTTCACATTTCACAATTAGGGGTCATGCATGCTTTTTGGCCAACTTAAGTCCTTGCATCATAATACCATGCATTAAGTGTATTTATATATCATTGACTTATATTTTCATATATGATTTTAAAAGCCTATAATGTCTTTAGGTGCTGCAATATACATGTCAAGTTACTATTTATTTGGTAAGATGCATTATTTAAGAATTTATGCAATTCATCTTAACCATTTTACAACATAATTCCATAATTATATCTCATACACACACTTATTCAAGTGTTTAACATACAAAGCCATACTTAATAACATATTTCATTCATTTTTAGGCTTCATACACTTACAATTATCACCCATAATAATAATATTACATTTATCAATATATTGTAGGTGTGTTAAGAGTGGATGAGACATACAAGGCATATATCCATACTTAAAGGTCAAGTATAATACAATATACACAAGGAACATTCTTTATTATTCCTTAATGATCAATTTAGCATTTCCATGCCATAACTCACATTCACATTCCATCAAACCCCATTTTTAACATCTAAACATATTATTCAATCATGTCTTCACATAACTCAAGGGTTATATAATTCTTCCCCCTAAAATAATGAAACCCAAAATGTTCCCAAATTAGACATCAACTTTGAATTCAAGCTATCGTCACATATAATCATCTTTCCATTAATCATTAAGCATAACAAACCCTCTAAATACCTTTAAACACCATTTAATCATTTTAATCAATAACCAAAGTGACAAATTCTAGGGTTACAAGTTAGGGATTTTACTAATTTCATATACCAAAATAGAAATTCATTCGGTTGCAAAACAACATTAAATTCATCACTTAGCTTTCTTATCTTTCATTGTTCACTTCAAATCTTCCATTTACATGTAATTAACATAACCCTACAATAACTTAATTCCTTATTAAACAAATAAGAAAGAATAAAAGAAGAATAAGGAGTCATTCATAAATCATATAGAATTCAAACGAAGCATAAAAACTGAATTTCCATATGATCTCACCTTGGATTGTTATTTTTCTTTATGTTAGAATACAAGAGAAAGGAAGGAAGAAGAAGCTAAACATGTTATGATGAAGGAAGGAATGAAAACCAACTTGCTTCCTCTTTAAACAATGTAAGATAAAACTTTTGACTATTTAGGAAATCAACCAATCATATGGTGATACCTTGCAATCTTATCCTTCATTACATAATTCAATTTATTTCTTCTTCCTTTAATTGATTATTATTACATCATATTCACATAAACATCATACATATCATACATTACATCCTACTCGACTTGAGTAAAACTATATTCGAGTTAAGTGTGACTTATCTACATTACCTGTCCTCCATTATTTTAGAGTTACACATATAAATTTCATCATAGAGTTTCATCTAAGGCATTTAATAAAAGCATACCAAATTTGCATCTTTAGTGTATATTTACTACTTTAATGATCTTTTCGCTTTGTTTTCATTTTTTTTCTCAATTAATTCCATATCATATGGAATTCCTTTATCCATAACACATTTCATTTCACATTCATCGTGTCAAAGCATTCATGCATCATGCATTTCATGCATTAATCAATCTTACACTATAATGTATGCATAAAATGCATGCACATAGGGATGCTAAGTGTATGGATGTGACATTTTATGTGGGATATAATGGTATTATACTTTTAAATCAAATTAACTTATATGTTTTATATGAATCCTCATTAAGCATATATAAGCTCACTCTCCCATACTTTTAGTTTTGCAAGTTATAAGCTAATTTTGAGCAAGACTTTGATATTGTTTCTTCTTTTCAAGCTTTAAGGTTCAGACTTATTTATAGGATTTTTATGTATCAAGTTTTATAAGTTGGTTTATGTTATAATTTAGTCTTTACATTATTTAAGGTTGGTAGGATATTTATTAGTCCTTTATATTATCTTATTATGTTCTATATGTTCTATTTGATGGATTTTTAGTGATGTATGATAAGTAGTAAAATACTGAAGATTGTATAAGTGTAAGAATCTAACATATTATAAGAAGCTTATGAGATTAGAATAGTTTATCTCATGTCAATCATGACCTTAGTTTTAGGGTGTGATACCCTACCTTTTAAAAGGAGGGTAAAATGGTCTAGCTACCAAGCAACTTACAAATTCCTATATATATCCCAATGTGCATTTATATTTCATTCATAGTTTATTTTGAAAGTGTTAAATTTAATGGTTTTTAATTTAGATTCTCTTTTTTATGCGTATAACTTGCTCTCTCGTACAACCAATTCATTAAAATTATTTTTTAAAGAATGTTTAGAGTGGAAGAGAGAAATTTTTAAAAATAAAAAGTTCATTTCTAGTTAAAATAAGCAAAATTTAGGGTAGGAAGTGGAGTAAGGCGCTTTGCACCTTACTATCACATTCTCCTCAAAAAGTTATTAGGTTAAGAAAAAAAACTACCTCATTTGATGATTGAACTAAAAGTTATACTTGGTTAAAGTTTGGTTAAGAATACTACCTGTGAACTCTAATCCATTATATTTCTACTTTGCCTTTCCACACCATTCATGTGCATGTCTCCATACCCAATTTGGCCTATCCTCTTATTTCCTTTTGTAATTGAATTTCAAATGGAAATTAAAAAGAAAGATAAACCCTAAAATGGTAGGAAGATCAACTGCCTCTCTTTGATTTCTTAAAAAGAGCTTATTAGAGGTTTCTCTTATCATTCTTCATCATCTTCTTCTTCTCTTATTATTCACGCTCACCTTTCTCCCTCTCTCTCTCTTTCTCTTTCTCTTTCTTTCTTTCTTTCTTTCTTTCTTTCTTTCTATATTTTTTGATGAAAGGAAAAATGTTTAAGAAATGGAAAATGATGAGGAACCAAGGATTAATTGCTATAAAGAAGATAATTGATGGGTGATTCCTTTGATTCATTTTGGTTACATGGTCGGTTGATTTTTATTATTCAAGAAGGGAATCATGTTGCTTGTTTTCTAAGGAGCCTAATGATTTTTGATAGAGGAAAAATAAGAGTGTCAAAGATAGGCTACATGAAATAAAGTGATGTTTATGGTGGAAAAGAGATAAGTTGCATGAATTGAAATGACTAGCAACAATGATTTACAATGTTTGAGTAATGTTTAGTGAAGTGAAGGTCATGGATTTATTTTAAAGGCAATGAGGAAGAGGTTTTGCTATTGACATGAATCTTGTTTTTTAATAAACTCTAATAATGATTTAAAATTAAAATTAGGAGAAATGATTATCTGTTGGAGTGGTGCAATTAGTAGATTTTCATCTATAGATGAAGTTGGTAGAGGGCTTAAAGAAGCTTAATTTATGGTTAATCATAAGGTAATAGTGTTTTGGAAATCAAATCTACACTAGTTGGTTAAGTGGATTTTTAATTCTAATTTTCTAATTGAATAGTCTATTTTTGAATAAGATCTATGTAAATTGTTATGTATTATTGGTAATTGTATTATCCATTTTGCTTCATTTTGATGAATTCAAATTTTTTTTCTTATTTTCCTTTCATAGATTAGAGGTTGGCTCAATTGGATGATGAACTTATTAGATAAAACTATTTATAGTAGGGAGGAGTTGATGAACAATAACTAAATAAAAATTACAATTCATGGTAAATAAGTTTTACAAATCAATAAGTTAAAGACTTGGAATATTGAATGATTACAATTCCTTTTGACAACTAAATTGAATGATTTATTCATTAAAGGAATATTTATAGTTAAACTTTAAAAAATATATGAAACATATTATAAAAGTAAGGGCAAAGGAAGGTGTTTATTTTTATTGAAAATGACTATAAAAGTGCATGGATTGGTTTTCATTGTATTTCTTGGCTTTGTTTTTTATTATGTATTGTTAATATTGACTCATAATCTAATTGCTTTCGTAAATGAAATCATATCTGCAAAAATAAAGAGTGAGATATTAATCAACTACTACCCTTTTTTTGTTTCATTTTTCATCCAAATAGTTAAAAATATTTTGTTTTATCAAAATTCTAACAACACTAAATGATGCATTGTCATTATGAGGTTTAAGGTTATGATACTTTCATGATCATAAATAAATTACCATTACAATTAAATACTTAATTATTCATTTCTTGTCTTTATTTTCAAGCAATTGCATATTGTACTTTATTTTGTTGGTTGACATCATTATAAGGGATACAATAAATATTATACTTTATTTTGTTAACTTTTAATTTTGTTTCACTATATTGCTTTAGTGGAAGTAAATAAGTATTTGCTCATTTGATTTGAAATTTAATATTATTTGAATTGTTTCATCATTTGATCGTGGTTATTTTTTTATATATTTTTTAGCATATGATATCATAAATTTTTTTAATTCTGACTCTAATTAATGATGCATTATTGTGAACGTTTAGAGTTTTGATCCTTTGACACTCATGAAGAAACTATTATCTTTCAACTAAGATTATGAATTTCATTTATTCTTTTATTTAGTCAAGTCCAATTTAATCTAATTATTTATTTTATTCCATTGATTAACCAACTAATGCATTTATTATTTATCTAAATTTTTAGTTTGCAAATTATTATGATATTAGATAATTATGTAGCTTTTTATAAATTCTTCTATGAATATGAATTATTAGTTTTAATGAGTGTTATTTTATGGTTTGTTATTATTGATCTTAAAATATGTTACACTGAAAATTATAAGTGCAATCATTAATGCATTTCGATGAAGATTTAGGGTTCTAATCCTTTGATGATCATGAGGAAATCATCATATTTCGGTTGAGATTATGAGTATGATATGATTTATTTTATTCTTGAAGTGTTGGTCTTCTTAGGCTTGGTATTTATCATAAAGAGCCATTAAATGAAGAGTTTCTTTTTTATTTTGGCATGTTATATGTAAATTTATTAATTGTATTTTGCTTTTCTCCAAGACTTTGTTTTTTATACATTATAAGAGCAATTTCTTCGTTTACCTCTTTCTTATTTTCAAGTAATGTAATATTTTGTCACATCTTGCATTTAGTGGATTATTATGCATTCATAAATTATTTTTATGTTGTGTTTTCTATGTTATTGTTGTGAAAATGATATAAAATTATGATTATGGTGATAATTTTATGATAAGAACTGAGTTTAAGCTTAAAAGAGGATATTAAACATTTTACCGCAAACCCTTAAAACTGATGTTAAACGACACTAAAACGTGGATTCTAAGTTATATATAGTGAATTTGATTGAATGGTTTTGACCATTGTGCTTGTATTAACTTAAATTAGATATATGTGAATTTTGAAAATTTTGAATTTAAAATTTAATTATGACATCATAATTAGGTATTGATGATGTAAGCGAGTGAAATTAATATGATTTTTCTTAGAAAATGAAAAATGATGAAGTAATGATGAATTAGTATG
>CANYBF011566172.1:0-26188 GCA_948192965.1 Dalechampia spathulata | reverse complement strand
ATTATTCACACACCAATCCCAAATACAATACAAGAAGCAAATATAAATACAAGCTTAAATCTTACTTGTAGATGAAGATACTAGCTCAGAAATCAATGTTCTGCAGATGAATTTTCGTTAGCTCAAAGTATATAAAAATTGTTCTTCTAAAACTAGCCGTTTTGCAGACTTAAAAACCTAATTTTACTACGCGTACGGCCGTACCATCACTTGTACGCCCGTACGAATTCAAAACTAGCCGTTGGAAAACGCGAGGGAAAAGTGGTACGGTCGTTCCATCACTTGGTACGCCCGTACCAAAGTGGTTTTACTGACAAACCAATTTTCCTGCGAGGTCGCGTACGGCCGTACCATCCAGTGGTACGCCCGTACCGATGCAGGCTGACTGACAAGCAAAATTCCTGTGAGCAAGCGCACGGTCGTACCAACAATGGTACGCCCGTACCAAAACAAGCTGACTGATAAACTAAATTCCTGTGAGTTGTGGTACGCCCGTACCAACCAATGGTACGCCCGTACCACATTCAATAACACAGGACTCAATTGGTACGCCCAAACCGTATGGCCATACCACAGTTAATACGGCCGTACTAAATGGGGTACGCCCGTACCAAACACAAAAATACTTAGAAAATTGCAAATAACTTAAATTGACTCACACGTGTCATACCAATCAAAACCTAGGGATTAACAGATTATATTATATTTCATTTATAATAATTATTAAAATATTGTAATAAAATAATAATTGATTACATATCAAAGACGACTCAAAAAGAATTAGGAGTGTACCAAGCCCAGGAATGAATGCATTAGATTCTCATGTTGTTATTTTGGTTTTATTTTTATGTTAGTTGTTAGGAAATTGTTACTGCGTATAACGTGATCATACAAAAGCAAGTTATATATGAATAATGTAAATGGATTATAGGATATGAATGAAAAGAATTACAACTTTCTTATTTTTCTTTTTCTTTCTCTTCTAGTCTTCACTCTTTTCCTCATTTACTCTCTATCACTCTCTTATTCCTTGCCATTTCCAAGAAGTAAGGTATGTTACCTTACATCGGTATCAAAGATGGTTTTATGTTCCCTTGGTTATCATGAGCAAAAGTTCCAAGACAATAAATGTCACTTTTATTGAAGAATCCGATCCAAATGTTATTAAGGAAAGATTTATGGCTATTGCGCATTAGCTCAAGACACTCAATATTGATTTTGAATCCCTTCAGTAGGAGTATCAACGAACGTATGATCAAGTTAGAGTTGATCAATTAAAGCATGGTAACCAGCTAACTCAGATCCTACGACTCTTACAGGATAAGGGTAAGGAAATAACTAGAAACAATAACACCATAGATTCCCAAGGATTATTGTTGTTAGTAAGTGAAATGAGCTATGTAACGGGTAACTCTTAGGGATTCCTCCCTAAACTCTTACCTAAACTAGATCTTCCATTATTTGAAGGACCATATCTTACTTCTTGGTTATGCAAGTGCAACAAATACTTCCTTGTGTATAAGGTATCAGAGGATAAAAAGATGGACTTAATTAGCCTTTTTTGTATCAGAACAAGCAAAATATTGGTTTTTAGGCTAGAGGAAGGTACATCTGGCAACATACTGGATGTCGTTCTTGGAAGCCTTGATGAAGTGATTTACCAATTCTTTTATTGATGATGTAATTAACAACTTACAACATTTACAATAAACAAGCACCATCACACACTATCAAGAAGAATTTGAACAATTAAAATTGAGGTTGAAATTACAAAATCCAAACTTTACTAAATCTTATTTCGTTTCTTGTTTCTTGGGAGGATTAAAGGAGGAAAACAAGGTTGTAGTATGCTCTTTTAGATCGACATCATTGTATGAGCCGTACGAGAAGGCCCATCTACAAGAATTAATAATGGATGTTTAAACTTGTTTCATCAAATAGTCACATACCAATAAAACACCCATGCAAAATTACTGGTTTACTCCTTTCAACCCAAGGCCATACACTCAACCCAACACTGTTCACCCACCACTACTAAACTCCACACCTTTTAGTTCTATCTCTCATAAAACCATTGCCTCCTTACTAACTCCTCTAAATAAATCCACCACTACCCATAATAGTTCCTTAACCTTACCAACACCCAATCAACATCGAAGCTCTCCTAATTATTATCGATGTGGCAATCAGTATTTTTCAAGCCATCATTGTTAGAAAAAACAACTAATGATGCTTAATGTAGCAAAAGAGGCATGAGGAGGATGATTTTTTAGATAAAGATCTCACGAAAGTTGATCAACCTAGGTCCATTATCTCCATGCATGCCATGGAGGGAAGTATGGAAGACAATATATCAAAATTGAAAGGCCAGATTAAGTATAAGCCGACGATGATCCTTATTGATAGTGGGTCCACCCATAGTTTCATTAATGCTAAGTTGCTAAGGGAATTGAAGGTCTTTGTAATACAAGTTCACCTTGATATGGTGACAATCGCTGATGGCAAAAAATTGGTAATCGATCGACAATTATAATAAGGTAATTGAATGATGCGAAGGTATTCCTTTACCTTTGAATTACGAGTGTTAGATTTAAGGGAATATGACATCATCCTAGGGGTCAATTAGATATGTATCCATTCTCCCTTTACCTTTGATTATGAGAAGAACATCCTCACTATTGTCAAGGATAAGAAGTTGATTGCATTGAAAGGGTTAATTGAATAGGGATCCCTTAAAATGATAAGCTCCTATTCTCTAAACAAAATGGTCTATAATAGTTGGAAAAGGGTTCATTTTATTTTCTTTTTTATCCAACACTCACCAAAACCTTCTATTATAGACATGCCCAACTCTATGGTGCCTTATTTATAACCCCTTCTAACTTCTTTCTAAGATGTTTTTCAAGAACTCTACATCCTCCACGTACCCATAACCATTCCATCCCCCTTAAATCATCCACCTAACCAATTACAGTCTTACCCTATCATCATTCCTTCACCCAAAAATAAGAAATTGAAAAATAAATTACTAACATGCTATAGTTAAGATTGATTCAGCCCAATACTGGTCCTTTTGCATCGTTGGTGTTATTAATTAAGAAGAAAAGATGCTAGTTGGCACTTTTGTATTGATTTTTGTGAGCTTAATATTGCTATAGTGAAGAATAAATTCCTTATACCACTCATTAAAGATCTTCTGGATGAGATATATAGTGCTACAATTTTCTCTAAGATCAACCTTTAGACAAGGTACCATCAAATTTTGATGGAAGCAGAAGACATCCATAAAACTGCTTTTCGGATACACTTTGGCCACTTTGAATTCAAAGTGATATCGTTTAGTTTCATGAATGCCCTAGCCACCTTTCAAGTTCTCATGAACATGATCTTTCAACAATACTTATGTAAGTTCATTTTGGTTTTATTCGATGATATATTAATCTATAGTCCTGATAAAGATACTTACTTACAACATCTTCTAATTGTACTATAACTCCTTTAACAATACCATCTCTTTGCTAAGTTCAGTAAATGCGACTGTGGTAAACCTAAACTTAAATATTTCAAGCATGTTATTAGTGTTGCAAGAGTTACTACAGACTTGTAAAAGGTTTTTTCCATCAAAATTGGCCACCTCTCACCATAGTCAAGTAGGTTAAGGGATTTTTTGGGTTGTCTGGGTACTATCGATGATTCATTCACAATTATGGATTGATCAACTGGCCTTTGAATAACCTCTTTAAGAAAGACAATTAGAAATGGGCTTCAGAGGTAAAACTTACTTTTCAATAATTGAAGGATGCCTTCATTTTAGCATCCATCCTTACACTTCTAGATTTACTTAATCCTTCACCATTAAGTGTGATGTAAGTACTACCAAAATAGGAGTCATTCTCCTCTAAAATAGTAGACCATTTGCCTTCCTCTCTAAGTCATTTGGTGCTTACGATAGCAGCTTTTTTTTGCTTATGAAGGAGAGTTACTTACTATCCTATTCCTATTTATGGTGGATAAGTGGTGATACTACTTGGAAGTAAGACCTTTCATCATCAGGAGTAACTAATAAAGTATTAAATATTTATCAAAATAACATTTGTACATGATAGTACACGAATGTAGCATGCTTAAGCTACTAGGATTAGACTATACCATTGCATATAAAAAGGGAACTAATAATTATGTTGTTGATGCATTATCTCATTGTCTAACAGCTCCAGCTTCTCTTTTAGCTCTTAGTGTGTCTGCCATCACTCACACTTGGGTGTAAGATGTCTTACAGTTCTATGTAAGAGATGCCCAAGCCATGAAACTCTAGTAAGGGTTGCTCATCAATCCCTCTTCTTATCCCCATTACACCATCTCTTTGGGTGTCATCAAGTTTAAATAGAGCATTTATATTGGGGATGCCATCGCTCTTCACTTCAGACTCTTTCAAGAATGTCATACCACACCAATTAGGGCCATTTTGGAATCATGACTACTACTTACCGACTATAACTTTCCTTCTTTTAGCTAACCTGGCCTGATATGTCATGACATGGGTGAATGAATATGATGTGTATTAGAGATGTAAAGTGGATCAAAGTGTGTACCTAAGATTGTCATAACCTTTACCAGTTCTGAATCATGCATGGCAACACATTTGCATGGATTTCATCAAGAAATTTACTAAATCAAGCAACTATGATACTATATTGGTGGTCATAGATCGATTCACTAAGTTTGCCCACTTTTTAAAGCATCCATTTACTACACTTATTGTTGTTGAGGTTTACTTTAATAATGTGTTAAAACTTCATGTCCTTCCTTAATCAATTATCTCTGGCAGAGATAAAATTTTCACTGTATAATTTTGGAAGGAGTTAATTATAAAGGGTGGAGGTTTACTTACTCAAGAGTAAAAGAAACATTTTGTATTTATATTTTATTTATATATTTTAGGGGTGTGATGGGTAAAATACTTTGATGTCTCCTCCTACTAGACCCAACTATGCTCCTAATGCTTTTTAGGGAGGAGTGACTAATCAGCCTTGGGTGATATTCGAGCACTAGTCGTGGAAAGCATGTAGTAGCCTTGCCTTTAGTGTAGGATATTCCCCCTTGCCTATACATAAAGCTTGGGGATCAAATCTATGTAATAATTCTATGAATCAATAAGAGAAGTAGTCAAATTTATTCAATCATCATGCCTTGTTATTATTATGTTTGTCCTTTTCTCTCATGCAATGCTTGTGTTATTACAAGAGCTCTTAGAGCTCTTCCTATTGATACCGACATATTAGTGATATGTGTTATGAAGCTTGACTTGATCATGAATGGATTATTCATAAAATTCAAGGGTTAGCTTGTGTAGGGAGTGTCCTACATGAGTGCCACATGAGTTGGTTAGAGAGGCCTTGATCCAGACCCATGACACTTAGTATTAGAGCCTTGATTGATACAGTCAATATGATTTTAATAGCATATAATCAATATGGGAGATCATGCATATTAAAGTATGGCCAAAACTATATAAGATAGGACTACTTAATTAAGTGACTTTAAGATTGTATGAGTATGATACTATATAATTGAGAATAGTTCAAATAATTTTAATATTTGGGTAGATATGGATCTATCTAATTTAAAATTGTTTAACCATTTACGATTATATTAATATGGAACTATATAGCAGAGAATAGCTCAAAACATTTTGATAGTGCTATCTATAACGACAAGTTATGTGCATTTTAGGGTATTATTTCATTACACTGGCTATAGTTAAGCTTGTTTGACTTGGAGCAGTTCTTGGATTAGTAGCATCCTGAGAAATTTCCTAGGAAACATGTGAGTATTTTTGCATGTCGGTAAGATCTCACTATTACATTATAAAGAAGTCATTAAAATAGCTCACTACTGATACAAGGAATATAATTAGATGAATTGGGATGAGAATGTTGATCCTCAAGCTCTTGTTGAGATGTTTCACTAATGAGTTAATGGATCTTGCATGGTGTTGAGTGACATTCATGTAGGAATTATGGTACCAAGAAATGAATTGATGGATTTCATATTGTGTTAAGTGAAACACATGTAGAAATTAAGGTGCTTGGAAAAGGAATCAATGGATTTCATATTATGTTGAGTGAAACATGTATGGGCATTAAGCCATTAGGAAAATGAATGGGCAAACATCATATGGTGTTAATTAAAACACATATGAATAATGAGACCTTTAAGAATTGAATGAATTTATTGGAACTTAATCAAAACATTGAATGATGAACTAGCATGCATTGAGGCACTTGGAATTTTAGCAAATCATTAAACTACGATCTAGTGTGCATTGAGGCACTTATGGATTAAGATATATACTCATGACTATGGTAGTCCAAGTGAATATACTGATAATGTGTTATCAGATATGAATTGCTCAAGGTGTGGTAAATTAAGTGAGTTATTTGTAGAATGTGTGAATTACTCTACGGTGGTAGAGTAATTGCATATGAATTTTCTCTTTTTATGTGTTAACTAATAGAGCTTCAAGTTGCCCATAAAAGAGGCTTTTACAAGGATAAATTCCCTTTATAGTGTGAAGGAAGGTTTATTAAAGACAAAAGCATTACCATGGCATGCAAACCTGAGAGAAGTAAAGGAGACTATCAGGATCTAAACCTTGAATATGGAATTCATCTTATTATGAACGTATGAAGTTCTAGAAGGAGTGAGCAGTATATGATACACTACTAATATTTACTATGGATATGCACATTAATGTTTAGTAGAGAGATAAAGGGAGTCATTTGTCCTTTCAAAAAATGAAGTAAGGGGTAGTACTTACTGGCATTATAATCATTGCATGAATGAGTTTACATGTCAATAAATTACAATTGAACCATACCAAGTGATGGTGGAAGGCTATGACTGTTGAGTCAATTATTTATGCCTGCACATGAAGGATATTGAAGGTAGACATCATGATCGTAGCCTAAGATGATGGTGACCTTAAAACTCAGTTCAGTTCTTCCCTAGAAGAGTTCAAGTTAGACTAGTTTGGGTAAAGACCTATTATCAGTAATCCATTTATGACTAAGATTTGATCCTAAAGGATTAGGATAAAGTATGAATAAAGTGAGTCATAGGATCCATACTTTAGCAATCGATCTATCCAGAGAATGAATAAACCACTTAGCAACTTGCTCATGGACTTGCAACATATCCTTCACCGAATGAAATTATAAAGTTTATTTAAAGGCATTCAGAAAGCTGGAAAAGGTGATTGTGAGCAATTACATTCTTTAACCAGTTATCATATTGAAGTCTTAGTACAAATTGATGTCTCGAATTCAGTATGAGGGGTATTGCTATACTTGGTTCAAGACCAACGATGTAACAAAAAATCTTGGTAGAGCTTGATTTATAGTTGATATGTCAATCATAGAAGGAGTATTGGGTAGTTAATGCATGGAACAAGAGAGCGTAGTGATGGTCAAGTATCAGTTTATTCACTCATTTGTGGCAGGTGATTCTCAAACGATAGACATTATAAATTTGAGGATGAAGGATCATTTTGATTAGATGATGCTTTACTGTTGATAAGACCATATAGTATATGAGATGGAAAAGGATGTGGACATGCAATTTATAATCTTACGGATTTACCAGCATGAAGATAGTAGAGTAAAAGATGGCAAGATTGGTAGAACTTTTCTTGTGATAAGGTGAACAACAAATATTGTGCCTTAGATTTCTTTATTTTGTCCACCTTAAGTGGGGAAGCTTAATGCAAGCTTCATATTCATGGAGCAACTTCTTCAACAAGCTATCTTTATTCCCATATTAAGATACTGCCAGGTTGCAAGCATTGTTTATGCCTTGTCTAACACGTGGTAATGTACTTCAAAGTTTATAAGTTCTTTATGAGTGATCACGATGAATTATTTTTCATGGACTCCTATCTAAGGGATTTAACTAAAGAAAAAGATCAAGAGTAGATGTACCTTGGGAGGTTGAATGAAGAAGTGTAAAGCCAATTATTTAGGAGCCATGAAGATAATTCTAACCTATGATAAGATATAGTGTTCTTAAGAGATAAGTCATTTCTTATACCTTTATAAAATTTAATTTAGGATGTTATAAAAGAGTTAAACTAATAGTGGTTTTGCAGGTGATGCAAAGGGATATGAATTATATCTCAACTTTTGATAAAGTATATATATATTATTGTTGGTACTAACCTGATAGGGGACAAGATGTGTATTGTCATAGTCAAATTGAGAGATTTTTATCACTTTCAAATGAAGTGTATATTAATGTAGATAATTTGATTAACCATTAAAAGGGATGGATGCATATTTTGGATGTTTCAGGTGACCTTGGAGTGTATATACTTGAAGAACCAAAGAGTAGTAGTTCGAAGGTAGTGCATCAAACTAATTCATATTGGAGTGTAAGCATAAATCATAATCATGGAAGAGATATCAAGAGCATGAGCCACAATAATCCTATTAAGTTAAAAGCCAACCCTATTGAGCAAGTAATACCCATTGTGCTACAACAACTATAGAGTTATGGACAAGTAAAAGTGATCAATACAACAGATTGGAAGCTTGTACAAGTTTAAAGCTGCTACAGTAGAAGAGTGAAATTATATGTTCTATGTTTATCTACTGAGTTT
The DNA here is from genome assembly GCA_948192965.1 of Dalechampia spathulata. Classification (NCBI taxonomy): domain Eukaryota; kingdom Viridiplantae; phylum Streptophyta; class Magnoliopsida; order Malpighiales; family Euphorbiaceae; genus Dalechampia; species Dalechampia spathulata. Next base: position 17,532 of record CANYBF011566172.1, on the reverse strand, counting down.
GGGTCACTCTAACAATGAAGTGGATGTTCGTTAGTAGTACACTAGATTAGATGTTACTAGGATACAAGCAACAATATCAACAATGGAGAACTTATTTAGATAATGGATGATATAGTGTAGAATGGAACATATGGAGTTGTTCACTAAACCTCTCGATCTAAGAACCCAAGATTATGACTCCTCAAGATGTTTGTTGATAGGATCATCGACCATTTGAGTGGGGGAAAGTGTAAGTGGTAAAGGTTTACTTACTCAAGGGTAAAAGATATATTTTGTATTTATATTTTATTTATGTATTTTAGGAGTGTGATGGGTGAAACGCTTTAATGTTTCCTTGTCGGACCTAACTATGCTTTTAATGCTCTTTAGAGGAGAGTGATTAGTCAACCTTGAGTGATGTCTGGGCACTAGCCATGCCTTTAGGGTAGGATATTTCCTCTTACCCACACACGAAGCTTGGGGATCAAATCTATGTAATAATTCTATGAATTAATAAGAGAAGTAGTCACATTTTATTCAATCATCATGCCTCATCGTTATTATATTTGTGTCTTTCTCTCATGTGATGCTTGTGTTATTTTAAGAGCTTTTAGAGCTCTTTCCATTGAGATTGACATACTAGTAATATGCATATGTGAGGTATGGCTTGATCATGAATGGATTATTCATGGGATTCAAAGGTTGGCATGTGTAGGAGTGTCCTACATGAATATCACACAGGTTTGTTAGAGAGGCATTGAGATAGACTTGTGACATTGGTGACCAAGTTAGGCTCCAAATTGAAATTCTCAACGGTATATCATCCATAGTCCGATAGGTAGTCAGAACAATTAAACCAGTGTCTAAAAGTTTATCTTTGTTGTATAGCCTCCTACAAACCCATCAATTGGATGAAATCGTTATCCTTAGTGGAATACTGGTGTAATTCTTCTTACCATAGTGCAATTTGAATAAACCCCTTTAAGGCCTTGTATGGTTATGATCCTCTACTATATCAGTTACCTTATCGAACCTTGTTAGTCACCTCAGTGAATGAGTTCTTAGTGCAGAAATTTGACATGAATAGATACCTATAGCAACAATTAGCAATATGAAGCAAACCATTGACAATAAGTGCACTAACTATGCCTTTGTTATAGGAGATTTGGCTTACCTAAAACTTCAACCTCATAGGCAACATTCTTTTACGCATCACCTCAACATGATGCTCTCCCCTAAGTATTTCAGGCCCTATCACATTCAAGCTTGTATGGGATAAGTAGCCTATGAGTTAGAATTGTCTTAGGACTACTCTCTTCATCACGTATTTCATGTGTCTTTGCTGAAAAAGAAACTAGGAGATACTATTGTACCAGCTAACATACTTCCTTCCATTACGGATGAGGAATTTCTCATCTATTCGGATCATGTTCTCAATACTCATAATGTGTTCTAGTGTGACATTGTAGTGTAACAATTCCTTATTAAATAGCAACATTTCCCGATGATCGAGGTTACTTCGCAGGACAAGAAGATGATCTAACATTAATTTCCCTTTTCTTTATCATTCTTAGGGACAAGAATGTTCTTATTATGGAGGATTAATTACGTACGAGAGGTGGCTCAAATAGAATTAAGAGTGTACCAGGCCTAAGAACGAATACATTATGATTGTCATGCTGTTATTTTGGTTTTATTTTTCTATTAGTTGTCAGGAAATTGTTACTACGTACACCATGGTTGTATAGAGGCAAACTATATATGACAAATGTAAATCGATTATAGGATATGAATGAAAAGAATTACAACTTCCTCGTTTTCTTCTTCTTTTTCTTCTAATCTTCACTCATTCTCTTGTTTACTCTCTATCACTCTCTTATTCCTTACCATTTCCGAGAAATAAGGTCTGTTACCTAACATAATTATATATTGTATAACATTTTTAATTATATTACATGACTAATTGTATTATATTCCAATATATTATATTAAAATTAGAATAACTTAAATATGATTTATCATATTGAATACATATAAGAAATCTTAATCTTCCAATAATAATATTTTTTATTTATTAGTATATTTCTATAATTTTTATTATTTTCTAAATATAAAATAAAATAAGTCTTTATTTGGAAGATAAATGAGATATATATTAGTGAATCATTTATAATTTATTTGGAAGGGATAAAAACAAGGTATAAATAATTAAAAGGTTTTTTCAGTTGAATGATATTGTAAAATTAGATGTATCTTTATTTATTACAAATGGATAATTTTTAGATTTGAATATTTATATACATTTTTTTTATATATGTTTCAAATTTAAGTCAATTAAAAGAATAATTTAAAATAATAAAAATAATAGACATTACATATTTTGTGTCGTGTTGTTGTATGTGTTTAAGTATTTGAGTTAATCCTTAGTCTTACAATGTCACGGTGTTTTCATGTGGTTTGACAAACTATATAAATATCTGTAAGGTCGTTTCTATCCAATCCATATCAAATTGCAAGAAAACCAAATATTATATTTTTTAAAAAATAGATTAATTGTTCATCTATCTTTCTTAAGATGAAACAAAATTATGAGACTTTAAAATATATGTATTTTATAAATGATATATAAAATATATAAATATTAAGTCTTATAAATAGTAAAAATGAGATATTTTTTAAATATTCATTTAAAAAATAATATTTGAAATTTTATTAAAATAAAATATTCAAGTCATATGATATTTTATGATATATATATATTTATTTTTAATTTTATAAATTAGATAGTAAATTTTTAGTAAATCATTTAAATTAAATGAATTTTATTTTTATTTGTTTAGTTCGGGGAAGAATTAGGGAAAATATAATAATTCAATAATTAATAGTTGATAATTGCACATGAAGTCAACTTGCCAATTATTTACTATTATTCATATTACTATAAAATAAAAAATAATATATGTAATTTTTGTAATTAAAATAAAATTGAGCCATTGGATACAATGGTAGGCATTAATGATAACAATGTTGTGTATAGGTTAGAGCATATCTTTCTAGCATAGACAAACAGGGGCAATATAGGCTTGAACATAAATGAAGGCATTGACATGCATAATTGGGATAATCATACGTCATTTTCTTAGATCAATTATTTATTAGATCAGAGAAATACTTGAATAAAATATAATGATTGAGAGCTTAACTATAAGAAATATTAAAATGAAAATAAAAGATGAATTCTTTCAAGAATTTTCCATATGAGGATTGTTTTGATATGTTGCACTCTTATTATAATGTTTCAAATCAAACTTACTCATTACTACTTATATAATTAAATATTTTTAATTAATGCATTCTTATCTACTTATAAATTTCCAAATATCATTATATATTCAGGGTTCTGGAACAAAGAACCAGAAATTAATATCAAAATCAAAATTTAGATTATGAAGAAGTATCAAAATCAATGAATGAATCATATTATAATATATTTGATAAAAGGAAATTATATCAATACATGTGAAGGATACTTTGAAAATTGTGTAATAATCATTCTTCATGTACATAAAACTAACAATGATTAAAAGTTATAGGATCTTATAAACGGATTAGGAAATGTATGCGGTGGAGAAGATCTGTCAAGATTTCGATATGATTAAGTAAGGCCATCATGATTCTTTGTGTTATGTATGATTCAAGTCAATATGGACACATCTGACTTGGGTCATTGCTCCTTCAACATTCATCTAACAAACAGGATCTAATCTAAGGGCAAGCCTTTACTATGGTCATTGTGGTTCGCATAAGGTAGGGTTTATTGCGGGAAAAATCAAGAATCCAACGGCTTTAAATTGATTTAGTGGATCAGACCGAGCATTATATAACAAAAGATGACCCAACAAGGAGTGTTGCACTAGTGGAGCAATTATTGTTGCATATTTTTTTAAATTATATTTTCATAGAATTATGGATTTCTTTCTTTTTTAAATGATAATATGTGATTCTTACTTTTATATAAAAATGTCATTCTCTTATCATTCTAAACCATTCTTTTCAAAACAATGCTTCTCAATAAATAAATATCCACTATAATAATAATAATTGAAAAATAGAAAATGTTCTCAAAAACTCTTATTTTTTTAAAAAAATCATAACAAAATTAAATAATATATTTAATTTATATTTATCATAAAAATTCATTATTTTTATTTTTACAAACTCTTATATTTAATAGCATCTTAAACGGATGATAAAGGGTCAATGATATTGACTTCATATTTGTTTATTGTATATTTTAATAAAAAAGATATTAAGAAAAGAAGGAGAAATTGACTTGGGAGGAGTTGCGCTGTAGTCAAAGTAAACGATGGTGTTTCCAGGAAGCAAAGATTACGGCACACCACAGGCGACTCCTATCAACTTTGGATTTTTGTTTGCTTCTTTCTTTTAGTGCGTGTGCAGTGGGTTTCATTTTCACACGTAGAATGCGTGTCTCTTGCAGGCGTGTTGACTCAACTCGGCTCCCCTCCACTCCAACCCACACGCCTTCTCCATCATTGAGCCCCGACTCATTAAACTCATCCCAGCAGTTTCCCACGGATTTGCTTCCCCTCTTTATGGGTCCCTGTTGGCTTTCCCATCATCATAACTTCCCTTTATTCTCTCACCAGGCTTCAGCATTCTATGGTTCAACTAAATACATTATCAAACTTATCTCTTACATAACCAAACACTTGTTTTACTTGTGCTTGTTCTGTAGGCTCTGGAATTTGAAGTGTGATACATGAACCGATCTAAGATATTATCCATTAAGAAATAAAATAATATGCCTATAAGTAGTATTTTAATGGAGAATGAAGTTTTAATGTACTTAAAAGGATTTTATAATATGATAATAAAACAAATGCTTTCATGAAGTAATATTTAAAATCAAACTAGTGTATTTTTAGTACATGTATTTTCAAGGTATAAATATTCCCTAATGTTTTATCCAATTAGGCACTTAATATTAAATTTATTTGATCAATTAAATCAAGTTACAAAAACTATTAAATTTATTTACTTTTTTAAAAAAGAAGATATAAAAATTCCTTTAGTGTTATTCTCAAGTAGAAATAAATTATTAATGTTTTTTATTTTCTTATTTTGAAGTTTTTAACTTTAAACTTAATTTACTATTTAAAACAATATATCAAATATTAATTGTAATTAATGATTGGGTTGATATTTTTTACAATTAATATTAATTATTTGATTGATTATTTATATCATTATATAAAATATTTTTTAATATTTTTAATTCTAATAAAATATTATTATTATATATATTATTAAAAATTCCATTATAGTACATACTTTTAATCTTAATTAAATTCTATTATTCTATTATAATACATAATTTTATTATTATACATATTATTTAAAATTGTATTATAATATATAATTTTAACTCTTATAAAATTATATTATTATGCATATCATTTTTACAATAAAAATTTTATCTAAATGAAAAAATAAAAATATCAATAACTTGTTTATTCTTGAGGGTATCCTTTATTTCTTTTTAAATAAAGTTAAATAAATTTAATGATTCCAATAATATGAATGGTATAATTAAACCACATATTTAAGTTTAAACACGTAATCAAAAAAAGAAAACATCAAATCTTTTTCCTTTTAAGAGATTATTTGGATTGAAGTAATGTAGAATTTATAAATTTTATAAAATTCATAAAATTGAAATTCCATATATTTAAAATCTTTGGAATTTCATATTCCATTTATTTGATTAAATTATTAAAATCTATAGATATTTATTAATTTAAATTTCATTATCTATGATAAATTGATAGAATATTAAAATCCCACCTCATAGATGGGTTTTCAAATTTTCTAGTAATGATGAAATTTAAAGAAAAGTAAGATTTTATAATTTTAAATAAAAAAATATTTAAATTCCATAAAATTTATCAATTTCATCATCTCAATTCTCTCAATTCAAACAACCCTTAACATATTTAATTTTTCTTATTCTTAGCTACATTTGAATGTTAAAAAACGTTTGTTGACTTAATACAATTATTCTTGATACCAAAAAGGTGATTCCCTCACCCCAAGGGCCCCCACACCCGAGCCCGAACAGTTGTGGAGGGGTAAACCACGGTACTCAGCGGCCTCTTAGATGGGAGGTCAAGTACTCAATGCCCACAAGGAGCCCACCCAAAGGGTGTAACTCCCACACTGCGACTGCTGAGATTTGAACCTTGGACCTTGATACCAAATCTACCATCCGAGTACCAACTGAGCTACGCTCGTGCGGGCTTAATACAATTATTCTTAATTGAATAATATGTAAGTATAATGGATTTGGGTTAAAGTTTAGTAGGTTTAGTGCGACAAAACGGTTAATCCATTTATGATGTGAATTAAGATGAGTTGACCAGCCAACTCATTCAATTAATCATATTGTATTTATTATATTACTTTTTAAATTCATGGAGAGTAATTTGTTGTTTTTTAATATGAACCATGTCATATAAATATTATCTTTGAATCCTATTAATTAATAAATAATAATATAAATATTATCTTCTGCAAAATAATTAATAAATACCATATAATTAAGAATTCATTAATTATGTTATAAAACATTTATGAATTTTTTTCTTTTACTTTAACAAAATATATCCAATATGTAAATGTAATTATTAATTTTATTACCTGTAACTTTATATATTCCCTTATATAAATATACTCATTCATAAATCAAAGCATGCCATCAGGTCATCAAATAGTTGTTGCACACACTAGGTAGTTTTAGTACAATTTATATACAAGCATAAAATATCTTACTACCCATAACTGCATAATGATAATTACATAAATAAAAATATTTGTTAGGAATATGCTATACTGCTAAAAAGTGCATCCGAGGATCATACTAAACTTAGAGTATTCTGACTACACTAGCATCCCACTAATCTGGACACTTCTTTAATTAACCTAACATGCTTTTATCAAATGATAAATATTGAGTATACAATTCAATGGTACTTAATAATAATTACATTGTAAATAAAACTAAAATTTTCTTTAATAATAAATATAATTAATTAAATAATGAATAATTATAATAAAATTTATGGGTTCTAGGTTAGCGCGTAGTTGGGCACCGTAACCCGGCTTCCGGTTCATCCCGCATCACCAGTTCTGCTTACCAAAAATGGCCCACTTGGAGCTCTCGATTCTGTGGCACGGCTCAACGAAGCAGCCGCGCCGTCCTACCTATTTAAAGTTTAAAAATAGGTCGAGAGCGTTGCGCCCTCGATGCCTCTAATCATTGGCTTTACCCGATAGAACTCATCTCAAGCTCCAGCTATCCTGAAGGAAACTTCAGAGGGAATCAGCTACTAGATGGTTCAATTAGTCTTTCACCCCTATACCCAATTCAGACGAACGATTTGCACATCAGTATCGCTGCGGGCCTCCACCAGAGTTTCCTCTGGCTTCACCCCGCTCAGGCATAGTTCACCGTCTTTCGGGTCCCGACAGGCATGCTCTCACTCGAACCCTTCTTAGAAGATCAAGGTCGGTCGGCGATGTAACCCACGAGGGGATCCCGCCCTTCAGCTTCCTTATGCCTCACGGGTTTGCTCGCCCGTTGACTCACACACATGTCAGACTCCTTGGTCCGTGTTTCAAGACGGGCCGAATGGGGAGCTCGCCGGTCGATGCCAGGAGCGTGCAGGTGCCGAGGCATGCCGTGATGGCGCATGCTTTATCCCACGATCACGACGACGGCGTCTCCACAGGTGTATCAAAGGCCTGGGCTTAGGCCACCGTCATGGTCCGCATCGATCCATGCCCCGAGCCGATCGGCGGATCGGCTTGTGGCCATTCCACATCCGACCGGGGTGCATCGTTGGCCCCCATCCGCTTTCCTCCCGATAATTTCAAGCACTCTTTGACTCTCTTTTCCAAGTCCTTTTCATCTTTCCCTTGCGATACTTGTTCACTATCGGTCTCTCGCCCGTATTTAGCCTTGGATGGAATTTACGGCCCGATTTGGGCTGCATTCCCAAACAACCTGACTTGTAGATAGCGCCTCGTGGTGCGACAGGGTCCAGGCATGACGGGGCTCTCACCCTCTCCGGCGCCCCCTTCCAGGGGACTTGGGTTTGGTCCACCGCTGAGGATGCTTCTCTAGATTACAATTCAAACACCGGGGGCACCCGATTCTCAAGCTGGGCTGTTCCCGGTTCACTCGCCGTTACTAGGGGAATCCTAGTAAGTTTCTTTTCCTCTACTTATTGATATGCTTAAACTCAGTGGGTAATCCCACCTGACCTGGGGTCGCGATTGGAGTGTCACCCTTTTTATCGGGTTGCATCAGGTTCCGATGGAGGCTACCTCGTCATGAGCGAATGTAATCGACGGCATCAAAGGGGTCTTGAAACCACCGATAGTCATTACGATCATCGTCAGGAAACCAGATTTTAGGCCAATCGCAAGCACGTGGCTTACAGGAGGCCAGCATCCACTCGAACACATGCACCCTCCATGTACAGAAAGGGTTGTGTGGGGGTGACAGTTGCGTGACACCCAGGCAGACTTGCCCTCTGCCGAAAGGCTTCGGGTGTAACTTGCATTCAAAAACTCGATGATTCACGGGATTCTGCAGTTCACACCAAGTATCATATTTTGCTGCGTTCTTCATTGATGTGAGAGCTAAGATATCCGTTGTCGAGAGTCATTATGGTTATGAAGGATCACACACGCCCGGGCACATCATTTCTGAGCCCCAGGGCAGGATGCGTGCTCTCTTTTATTCATGGTCCTTGACGCGTGCTGCGTCGGGGTTGGTTGTTATGCTGACATGATGGAAACCACCCCGCCATCTGGGATGGATGGATCTATCCCATAGGGGTTTCTGAGGGATGGGGCCCCCCTCTAAATGATAAGGTTCAATGGACTTCTCACGATGTCACTGGCGGTGAACCGCCTACGTCGCTACAATCCGAACACTTCACCGGACCATTCAATCGGTAGGAGTGACGGGTGGTGTGTACAAAGGGCAGGGATGTAGTCAACACAAGCTGATGACTCACGCTTACTAGGAATTCCTCGTTGAAGACCAACAATTGCAATGATCTATCCCCATCACGATGAAATTTCAAAGATTACCTGGGCCTGTCGGCCAAGGCTCTAAACTCGTTGAATACATCAGTGTAGCACGCATGCAACCCAGAACATCTAAGGGCATCACAGACCTATTATTGCCTTAAACTTCCTTGGCCTAGAAGGCCATAGTCCCTCTAAGAAGCTGGCCGCGGAGGGATACCTTCCCAAAGCTAGTTAGCAGGTTGAGGTCTTATTCGTTAATGGAATTAACCAGATAAATTGCTCCATCAACTAAGAACGGCCATGCACCACCACCCATAGAATCAAGAAAGAGCTCTCAATGTCGGTCAAGAGTTTCTCTCTCTAGGTTTTTGGGTGATTTTCTCTCTCTAGAAAAATCTTCAAAAATTGATTACCGATTCCATGGGTCTTTCTCTAGCTGATCTAGTCCTTGTGTGTTTGTAGTTACTGTTGTTGGGTTTTTAATTTTTAGCGTTGTTGGTTATATAGTTCTCTTCGGCAGTTGGTGGGTTATCTCTTGGTTCTTTTTCTTCCTTCCTATGTATGTAGGAAGAATTTCTTGGTGGACGAGCTTGTGTATTTGGTTGTTAGATCTAGGTTATGTTTGTGTTTTTGCAGGTGGTGCTCTTGTTGGTTCTTTGTGGTTCTAGTTCTCGGCTGTATTGTGGCTCTAGTTTTGTTTGGTTCTTCGGTGATCTTCTTCATTTGGTTTGGGATTCGGGGTGGTTCTCGACCTGTTAGGGTTCTCCGTTCTGGTGGTCATCGGTTGTTGGTCTGATTGGATAGTTTTTCAGTTAGTTTAGGGTTTGGCATCTTCTAAGTGCGGTTACTCTTAGTGACTGGGTTCTGGGGTTGGTTTGTTCTGATCGGTGGTGTGGGTAGAGTTTTTCTGCTGATTGCCGGTGGTGGCTGAGCCCTATTGTGGCCTCGCTTGGTCCTCTCCTGTCCATCGGTCACTGTTACACGATTCCTGAGTCTTCTTTAACTTTATGGTCTTGGACTATTTGCCACTATCCGTTGGTTCTTGTGTCCTCTTGTTTCTTGGTACTTGGGTTACTCCTCTACTGTTGGTGGTGGGTTCATGTGGTCTTGATCCTTCTTGGTTTTGTGGTATTATCGGAGAGGGTGCTTACAAGTGGATACTGTTCGGTCTTCGGACAGGGTGGGTCACTGTACATGTCCTACATGGGACCAGTTTTCCTTGACTGGGTTCATGGTGTTTATCTCCTATAAATACCATGGGTAAGAAGAATAGAGGTTGTCTGAAGGATGGGGATAGTAAGAAGAGTAAAGGGAAGATGCCTGATGTTAATCTTGCCCTGGATTTATCCCTGATGGTTATTGATATTGAGAAATCAACTGATCCTAATCAAGTGCAGAATTGTGGCCATATGGAGGATGATGATGAGAATCCAGTTTGTGGCATTGAAGGGTGTAATTCATCTAATCACTCATGTACTCTTAGAGACTGTGATACCAAGGATTATGGGTTTTCAGTAGAAGCAGGTCACAGTATTGATGGGATAAATAAAGTGACCCTATTGACCAACCCTCATATGGTTGAGTTACCTGTAGGAACTGCTATTGGGCAAAGTCAGGAGGCTCCTAAACCATCATTTACAGGGTTATTTAAGGATAATAGGAATATTGACCAGGGATTAAAACTTAGTCAAATGAAGGTAGGGGAAGATATTGTTCTTGAGGATGAAGATCTCATTGATGTTGAGGCAGCATGGGGGAGTTGTGCAGTGAGTTTTTTCTCTGGCCGTTTCCCTGGTCTAAAGGCCATTCACAACTTAATCTCTAAATGGGGTGTTCGCTGTAAGGTGATCCCACATCTGCATGGTTGGGTGATTTTCAGTTTTAGTAATGAGGAAGACCATGGCTCAATGATTGCTAAAGGTCCATATTCAATTTCTGGGAAGAATTTGATTCTGTGAAACCTTCCATATGGTTTCAACTTCAGTATTCGGGAGTTCATGCATGTGCCTATATGGATTCAATTCCTTAAACTTCCCTTAGAATGCTGGGGTGTTAATACACTCAGCAAGATGGCCTCTCGTGTTGGTACCCCCTGTACTACTGATAAATTGACTAGAAGCAGAGAAAAGATGGCTTTTACCAGGGTGTTAGTTGAGGTGAATGTCTCTGTTGAACCTGTTACTGCGTTTAAAGTTTGCCTTCCTAAAGGGGTCTCTTACGAGCAGTAGGTCTTCTACAAGAATTTTCCTAATTATTGTTGGTATTGTGGGAGGTTTGGACATAATGGGTTCAGCTGTATGGCTCTTACTGAATTGAGGAATCAGCAAAAAGAGAAGGCTATGAGTGATATGGCAAATGCTTCCTCGCAGGGGATGGGTGGAACTCTTACTAAGAATGACCCTTGCGTCTCGGAGCAAGCATTAAAATTAGTGGATTCAGGAGATACTGCTTTAATAGCCATTCCTGATAAACTTGAGAGGTTGCCTGATCCTAATGGTCATTTGAATGGGGAGGATACTGGGATCCAAATCATGGAAACAGTTGACAATCAAGTCATGGTTACTGACGATTTGAATGCTGGCCTTTGGGTTCAAGATGCAGGTGATGTCGGGGATGTTTCCAAGACTGGCTCTGTTGGTGCAGGCATTGGGAAGGAGACTAGAGAACTTGTGCATGTGCTGGAAGGGGTCTCTTCACAGGTTTTAGCAAGCAATAAGAATAAACAAAAGTTACTTCCCTCACTTGATAGGCCCAATCAGAATGGGCTTTCTTCTTTGAAGCCCATGGCCTTAACTTCAGGGGATCGGGTGAATACAGACTATAACATAGGCTGCTCGGGATATATTGGAAAGGTGATTAATGACTTTACTTTGGGTGGCTTAGGTAATAATGGGAAGATGGGCTCTGAGGCCCAACAATCTTGTCCTATGGATATAGATAAAGCCCATCTGATACCTGGCTAGGATTCTCTTGGATCGCAGATTAATTTTCCTACTCCTTCACTTATTATTTCTTCTGAGATACTTGATAAGTCAACTGGAGAAGAAGGTTGGATTAAACTTGCAAAAGGGAAAATGAAGAAACAATCAAAGACTGGTAACTCTTCATTGGATGCTGGACAAATTGAAGTTTGACAAGAAAGACTCTAATCGCCATGGGCAAAAGGTCACAGGGGGCAAGCTTGGCCGTGGGCCAAAATGAATTGTCTTTCTTGGAACATACAGGGACTTAACTCTGCCCCTTCATAGAGTTGCATTCTTGATTTTATTAGGAAGAAGGACATCTCTTTTTGTGGTCTTCTGGAGACTAAATTAAATTTTGTTAAGGCTGATCGGTTCATTAGCAATAGATTGCCTGGATGGGCCTTTGCCCACAACTACGACCTTGTGCCAGGAGGACGTATTCTTGTGTGTTTGAATTGTGCTATGGTAAATTGTCAAGTTCTGAACATCATAAAGCAATTTATCCGTTGCCAAGTTTCCTGTCTTATTTTGGGTCTGAATTTTCAAATGGTAGTGATATACGGGTTATACAGTGTCACTGAGAACAGGAGTCTTTGGGAAGAACTTCTGGAAATTAAAGAGGAGGGCAATTCTACATGGATTCTTTTGGGGGACTTTAATTGCGTAGCAGATTCGGAGGAAAGGATTGGATCCTCTAATGCATTGGCATTCTTCATGCGTGACTTAGTGGAATTTAAATGTCTCCTTGGCTTGGAAGATGTTCCCTCCTTAGGGAATTTTTATACATGGAACAGGAACTCTCAATGGGCTAAATTAGATCGTGTGATGGCTAATTCTGAGTGGCAAGAAGTTGGGGTGGACTGTATAGTAGAGTTTCTACCTGTGGAGACCTCTTCGGATCATTTTTCGGTTATCACAAGACTAGGAACTAGGGGCTATTCGGGAACTAAGTCCTTCAAATTTTACAACATGTGGGTCTCCCATGAAAACTTTCTAGCTGTTGTTTCTAAAATATGGAACCGTAGATGGAATGGCACTAAACAATATCAGCTTTGTATGAAGCTCCATGACTTGAAAGAACCTCTCAAATTGTTAAATTGGAATGCCTTTAGGAACCTTATGGAGAAAGTCAAAACTACCACAAGTGCTTTCAAAAGCCTTAATGAGAGCCTGCTTAGAGATCTAGGAAATGTAGTGCTTGTGATGCAGGTCAATGAAGCCAGACGTAAAGCCTCCTTAGAGGAAGCCGAGTTTCTCTTTGTAAGACAGAAAGCTAAATGTACACACCTCCTATAAGGAGATAGATCTACTGCTTACTTTCATTCTATTGTTAAGAAAAAAGCAGCCCACAACAGAATCCCTTTCCTTATCAAGGAGGATGGGACATGCACTAAATCCACTGATGAAGTGGCTGATTGCTTGGTTAGTTACTACAGGAATCTCATGGGAACTAGCAGAAATGTGGCTACTGCTGATCAAACAGTGTGGGAAGAAGGGCCTAGGCTATCCCAAGAGGATTAGATGGTTTTAATTCAGCCGATTTCTTGCTCTGAAGTTTGTGATGCTCTATTCTCTTTGGGGAATGAAAAATCTCCTGGCCCGGATGGGTTCATAACATTTTTCTTCAAGAGTCAGTAGGATACGATTGGTTCTCTTATGACTGAAGCGGTACTTGAATTTTTCAGAACAGGGAAGTTGCTTAAACAGTTGAATCATACGCTCATTTGCTTAATTCCTAAGAAGCTTCATAATCGAACTGCTGCAGATTTTCGACCAATTGCATGTGCGAATATCATCTATAAGACTATGACCAAGATCATTTCAAGCAGACTATCTAGGTTACTGAATGGGTATATTAATTAATCACAGTCTGCTTTTATTGAGGGTAGAGGCATGCTTGACAACATCTACCTTGTTTAGGAACTAATTAGGGGATTCTCTCGCAAGCGCATATCCCCTCGCTGCTTTATAAATGTCGACATCCAGAAAGCCTTTGACTCGGTATCTTGGGACTTCTTGAGCTCAACTCTTCATGGATTGGGTATCCCAGACACGTTCATTAGATGGGTTATGGAGTGTGTTACTACTGCCTCCTTTTCAATTGTGGTTAATGGTAAAACTTATGGTTTCTTTCAAGGAAGAAGGGGCATGCATCAAGGTGATCCCATGTCCCCTTACCTCTTCATCATTTGTATGGAGTACTTCTCTCGCCTTCTACGTAGAAACACCTGAAGAAGCTCTTTTAAGTACCACCTTATGTGTATCGATAGAGGAATAGCTCATGCCCTCTTTACCGATGATCTCATTTTATTCTCTAGGGGGGATTTTGATTCGGTCAAAATTTTATATGATACCCTGAAGGATTTTGAATCAGTTTCTTGCCTGGGAATCAGCTCTTCTAAGTCTTCTATGTTCCTTGCTGGTGTATCCAACAGAGAGCAGGCTCTAATGCAGGATTATACGCATATTCTGATGGGTCAGTTTCCTTTTTGCTATCTTGGGATTCCTTTATCCCTGCAGGCACTCAAGGCCAGTGATATGCATGGGCTGCTTTCGGTTGTCAGTGAATATATTGCAGCTTAGGATTCAAAGTCCCTCTCCTACGCAGGGTGCCTTGTCTTGATTAAATTAGTAATTTATGGCGTTCTTTCTTTCTAGCTTCAAATTGTTCCATTTTAAGCTTCCACCCTGGCTCGTATAACATATATTTGTTGGTGTTTCCTATGGGGATCAAAATCATGCAAGGTCGCCTGGTCCGATATGAGTCTGCCATTACGTGAAGGGGGTTTGGGCTTGAGGGATCTTAAAATCTAGAACTTTGCCCTCCTATCTAAGGTACTTTGGGATATCCACCAGTACAAATCTTCTCTTTGGGTTCGCTGGATCCATGGCTATTATTTGGGCGACTGATGCATTTGGACCTGTCACATCCTGCATTACATGAACTTCTGAGCATTTATAAATTAATGTTATGATGAAATTCTTATGTTAATAATGTGATTATGGTATAGAATAGTGAATATGATACGTAGAAATGCGCTTTAAGCTTGAAAAAGGGGTATTTCATTTTCTGACGCAAACCCCTAACTTGATGGAAAACAGTACTCAAACTTCATTTCAGAGTTATGTACATTGAATTTTAATAAACGGTTTTGACTTTTGTGCTCATGTTAACTTTATTTAGATATATGTGAATTTTGAAAATTTTGGAATAAAAATTATTTCGGACGTTAAAATTTAATATTAGCGATATAGGCGAGTAAAAAAAAAAATTTAGTAGATTTCTTAGAAATTAAATGATAATGTTTTAGTATGTTGTGTTTTAAGAATTATCAATTATTGAATTAATATTAGTTATTGAATTATTATTTGTAAGTTAGATATATAAGTTTGATGTCTTCTAATTAAAGAGGTTTATAATTAATATATATTATAGGTATATATATAATTCTTTATGATTAATAAGTTATTAGAATAAGAATTATTAGTGTTAAGCAAGACTATAAATTAATAAACAGAATATGAGAATAAGTAAATATAAATGTCAATAGATTAATATAAGAGTTGCTATTAAATTAAATTTTGGAGTTTATGAATCTATGGAAATAAAATATAGATAGAAATAAAGGAATGGAGGATGATATTTTGGTTGGCTTTAGAGTATGTGGATGGGAATTACGGGTAAGAAAGTCAAATACATTATGGCATAAGTAGGGATAAGCAAAGAGGGGGTTATATGTCTTTTCCTTTTAATTAGAAACATTACCCTACCATTCGATTTTTGCTCAGCCGCCCCTCCTTCTCCTCCTTCTTCTTCGTTCTTCTGTCACTCATTTTTTTTGTTTCTTTATCTTAAATGCCGAACCACCCCTTAATTAGCTTTGTTTGTTTTCTATCATCAATGGTCTTTAAGAAACTGAAATTTCTTCTTATTTTGGTCAATAACCGAAGCTCCTCAAATCAATTCTTATTCTTCTATTTCTCCTAAATGCCGAACCGTTTGTGTTAATGATCAGCTACTTTTCCAAGTTTTGTTTCAAGAAGCTGATTTCACTCAAGTTACTGCTGCGCTTTTGTGTTCATAGAATTTCCGATATATGTTTGAAGCTTAAAGTTTAATCCAAAAGAAGTTGAAGATCTTATTGGTTTTTATCTTGCCGAAATATCCTTTTTGTTCATGGTAATTTCGAAATCATCTTTAGTTGTCATTTTGTTTGCTGTTTTTTTAAAAAACCAAAACCGATACAAGCTTCATCACTAACGCCAGTTTTTGTTTGATTTAGATAATTTGTTGCTTGGGTTCAATGTTTACAAATTGCAGAAGGAGTTGATAGTGATTTTCGGTTAGATTGAAACAAGGCAGTAGTGATTTTGTATTGAAGGTGAGTTATTGTGGCTTGATTAGTGATTGGAATTAATTCGGTTTAATGCTATTGTTGTGAGAGCTTTTGCTGGTTTGATTTGGAAAGTATCTAGAAGCATTACAGATAGCAGTATTCGGCCAGACTTTCTTCTTTGCAGCCGAATAGTTTTGATTAAATTGAGGATTGATTATGTTAATGTTTTGACAATTTTATTGACTTGCTTTGGTGTTTAAGAATGTGCTTATGTTATTGGAAGAGCCGAAACTCATTTGGTTTTAATGGTTGTTTTTGGAAGCAGTAAATTTGGAATGGTTCGTATGTAGTATTATGGATTGTTTATGTTGATTGTATAGCCAAAATTGATTAATTGCTTAAGGTTTTAAATGGTTTTTGGTGAAGTGAGTTTTAAACCGTGAATCATGTTTATGTTTTTGCCTTGCCGAATTGCTGAAATGATTTTGGTAATTGATAAGGAATTATGTGAAGTGTTTTGGTTTTGGCCGAAAGTCATTGCAAAAATGGCTTAATTGAAGAATTTATTTAATTGATTATGAGCCAACAAAATTATGTTTTTAAAATTAAGTTTTCTGTTATTAATTAACTTGTTGATTTGGTAGAGTATTTAATTTAATAAATAAAGTTGCAATTGAATTTGATAAATGTATAAATATAGAGAATTTAATCAATTTAAGTTAATATATAGTTTTTGTTTAAATAAATAAAAGGCTAGTAAAAATGTATTTTATATTATTTTGTAAAATGGTAAGAATGTAAATTTATCACTTTTGAGTGATTCAAATTTGATAAAAATGTTTATATATATTTAAGCAAGCTATTTTAATGACATAGTGTTTTTATAAATGATATAGTTTTATGGATTTATACTTGAACTATTGTTTTAAGTTAAAAGAGCAATATATATATATATATTTATTAAAGACATGTTTATTTTAAATCATGAGGCTTGGTAGAATATAAATTTATTAATTATGGTTGATTAAAATTAAGTTGATATTAAAGATTGGTAAAATGAATTTATTGGAAAATGATAAGTTTATGGTTTTTTGTAAATTTAAATGATTTAATAAAAGTTTTGATTTTAA
>CANYBF011565815.1:0-12645 GCA_948192965.1 Dalechampia spathulata | reverse complement strand
CTGATATGAGTGAGATACAATTTCACAGACATAGATCAATTATCCATATGAAATCTCACTGGCAAGGTCTCCAATGAACTAGTACTATAATACTCATCCACATATTCACTTTAGACATCTCATGTCATGATGAATGAGAATCACCCCTAAAAAGGAAGTGTAACATATGCTAATCTTCCTATACTAATAATGTCCATTCTTACTAATACCATGATCAAGGATATTTAGATATTGAAAATTTGCATACAATAAGAATCTCATTCCATAAACTCTTTATGGATTCTTCCGCACTGTTCCAATATCATGGACTTCAATATATAGTTTAATACTCCAAGTAAAACATGTTCATTTAAAACATTGTACTATATAATGAATAATGCCTTTATTAATGAAAACGTATAGTACAAATACACATGATGCTCTAGAGCATACACTAACATCAAGTACATTTCTAAGTTGTTGTAAAAATTCTTCATCAATCAGATCTCCAACAATGTAATCTTTTACAATAGATTACTCCTTCACAAGGATGGCTACGCTTGCTTAGGCATCAAGCTTTTGGTAAAATATTTGATGATTTGATTAGTGAAATATGTCAGGTTATCTTTCAATATGTGTTGTTGCCTTCCATCTTCAAAATCTTCATATGTAGTCACCTCTTCATGTTGGTGTAAGCTTCAATTTGGTTATCTTTATTTAAGTTAGTAAACTCAATAATCAACTACATAGCCAGGTCATTTTAAGCTGATTAATAATGCATAATTTGCAAAGTTTAATAATCTTACTAGTTGACTATCAAGTCTTTCTAAGTTGATTAACTATTTGGAGTAAATCACCAAAATAAAGTACATGTGTAGTTTGGTTGGTTCTTCGCATTAAAATACTATTAAGTTGAATCTTCTAGCTAAATGATGTTAAAGGATGATGATTCTTCATGCTAAGGGATATAGAGATAAGTCTTCTTGCTAATTATGGTGACTTGGATCTTCCTGCCATGATGAATTTGAATTGAAGCCACTCATCATGATAAAGTCAAGTTGAATTCTCTTTCTAAGCTAAGTGAAGTCTTCTCTTCTATAGTCATATCACCTTAAGTTGATTGACTATACATAAAGGTAAAGTCAAATTACCTTACCGGTTGACTATATACAAAATCTAGATGATGCTAAGTCAATGCTTCTTGTCAATTGGAGACATTTAATTCTTAATGTTGATTTCTTGATTAACATATTATTAATTTTTTTTATTAATGTGACTGAACTTAGCATATTATTAAGTTACCTATATATCCTCGTAAGAATGATCAAGTTAAGCATAGTTCAATTACAATGAATTTTATTTTTTTATTTGGTTTGCCATATATAATTTTACCTCATGCGGGCTAGGAGTAATGTTGAACTTTGAACATAGTACCACTTCAAGAACTTGCTATTGATTAGTCCAATATGCACTCCATCTTTGTTAACTTTCTTGTATGCATCATTTGAATATACTTCTTGTACCACATACAATCCATCCAAATTTGATAGGAACTTATTGAAGCCTCTCATCATGATAAAGTCAAGTTGAATTCTCTTTCCAAGCTAAGTGAAGTCTTCTCTTCTATATTCATATCACCTTAAGTTGATTGACTATGCATAAATGTAAAGTCAAATTACCTTACTAATTGACTATATGCAAAATCTAAATGATGCCAAGTCAATTCTTCTTGCTAATTGAAAACACTTGATTTTTAATGTTGATTTCTTGAAGACATTTGAAGGGGCACCAAGCTTGATTTTATCTTCAATGGACCATGCATCAATTTGCTAAGTTTAATGACCTTACCAATTGATTAACCATAATAATCAAGTCATCTTAAGTTGATCGACTAAAAATTTAATCAAATCACCTTATCAGTTGATTATTTATGATAGTCAAATAAACCTAAGGATGATTAACTTTATATAAATAATGAAGTGATATCTTCATCATCAGTGATGTATGATTGTCTAAATAAACTTTAAGATAAACCTTCAAGTTGATAAACCATTGGAATTACTTCACAGAAACTTGAATGAAGACTTCAAAAGTAAATAAGTTAACATGATAGTGTCTTTGCTTGGGTTCATAAAATCATAGGAGAATTGTTTTTAATTACATTTGATAAAAATGGAACCACCAAAGTGTTAGTGTATGCTCTAGAGTATCATGTTTTTATTATAATTTAATATTGAAAATTTTATCAATAAAAGACATTATTCATTACTGAGTTCAGTTAAATGGCTTTTAACTAAATAATGAATTCTAAGATATTAGAATAGTACAAAGGAATTCATAAAGAGTTTATGAAATGAGATTCTTATTGTATGCAAATGTTCAATATCTAAATGATCCTTGATTAATGTATTAATAAGAATGGATATTATTAATGCGGTTAAGATCAACATATGTTATACTTCCTTAAGGGGTGATTCTCATTCATTATGACATGAGTTGTCTAAAGTAAACATATGGATAGGCAGTTAGAGACAAGCTCATTGTAGACCTTACTAGTGAGATTTCTTATGGATAATTGATCTATGTCTGTGAAATATATCTCACTCACATCAGTAGTGCAAGTATCCTTAAGACTTGAGATAACAAGGTTATCTTGACTATGGATTACTATATTTTCTCATATGTTTTATTCCTCCTTATGAGGCATTCATAGCTTGGAGGTTGGATATAGTGTGAAGTAGTTGAAAGTATTTATTTATCAATAAAGGATTCACCATCCCAGATTAATAGTAGGGTTTTATCTTATTGATTCATGTAATACTCTTTATTTAAGAATTTCTGGCTAGAGTGGAAAGTCTATTAATGAATAAGTTTCATAAAAGTATTATGGGAATAAAGATTATGATTGCATGAAATGTCAAATTTAGGATATTATCTAACATAATTGATCATGTATTAAGTTAACATGAATCCATACTCAAACCTAAATGAGATAGTGGTTGGTGCAAAGAGTTTATTGCATGGAATCTTATATGGAAGGGTTGTAGTCAAACTAATGACCTCTTGACATTTGGATAATCATGATGTATGACTAGATATCGCTCTTGATTTACATAAGATATTATTAATTAGAGATTAATAGATGTTGCTAACATGTCAAGAACCCAAAAGGCCATATACTAAAAGTTAGAGGAATGGTAATGATGAATGGATGTTAATAGGATAATATTTTATGGTTATAAGATAACCTAAATCTTTCATGTTTATTTGATAGAGCATGAAAAGAGCTTTGATTTGATACCAAGATCACATGACTATGATAAGTAAAACTCAAGATACATGTATTTTTTAAGATGGCATGTGCCATGCGCATGCCATATGTTATAAGTCAAAAGGAAAGGGCATATGATTATCATGTGCTTTAGGAGAAATTTTAGGTCATACACATGAAAGTCACATGCCTGAAGCATGTGACATGTACATGCATATGACTTAAGTAACCAAAAAACCTAATTAAGTTTTAATAAGTTGTCTAACACAACTTTTAAGGGTAACACACAAAAATAAAAAAGGAGATTTTTGGATGCCTCCTTTCTTCCTTCCTTCTAGCCTCATTCAAAGCTCTTAGAGAGGAAGAAGAACTCAGTTTTGATTAAGATCAAAAGAAAAAGCCGAATCCCATAATCATCCATCGTCCTATTTTCTTTCATTTTATTTTTACTAGTCTCAAAAATAAAACTAGTAATTTAACTACTAACCATTCCTTCTTACTTGTATGAATAGTTTGGAGATCCTCTGGTTTAGGGATTCAAAAGTTTGCTATAACTTTTCAGATGAACAAGAACGAAGGAGATCGACTAAAAGTAAGTTTACCCGCTGTCTTGTCATGAACTCTTCTCTTATGTGTGTTGTATGTGTATGATTGCCCAGATCTATTTAATTAACGTGTTTTAAAAGTTTTGAAACTCACCTTCCTCTGCTAAACACATTTTAATAAACCAATACAACGGAAGAGGTCATGATGGTGCAAAACATATGATAACAAGCGTTTGAACATGAAAAATTATGTTCAAGTGTGTGTGGTTCTTCTTGTCCTTCAAAATCTTATTTCTTATCATTGGTATGAGTTTTAATTTGAATCATCTTTACTTTAAAATACCAAGTATGATAGTCAAATCATCCTAAGTTGATTAAAAATCACACAATTCATGAATTTTAATCATCTTACTAGTTAGCTATAAAGTCTTGTCAAGTTAAGCGATTGTAAGAAATGAGTCACTAAAATAAAGAGCCTAGTATGGTGAATCTTCAAATTACTTAAATATTGAGTTTTGGCTAAATACAATAATCAAGTCATCCTAAGAGAATTGATTAAATTTATAGCTTAATCACCTTGGCGATTGATTATTTGTGATAATCAAGATAATTGTAAAGTTGATTATCTTCTTCAATATTGAATCTTTAAGTCGCTTGAATTTTGATTAAATACAATAATCAAGTCACCCTAAGATAATTGACTAAATGTATAGTCAAGTTATCTTTCTTGTTTGATTATTCATGATAATCAAATAATCTTGAAGTTGATTGCCTTTATGATAGTAATTGAATGTTGCTCTTAACTTCAATGAAAGTGTGATGATTCAAGGATTGAAATGGTTCTATAAAAAATAAAATAAAATTGTTGTTAACTTTCTGATAAAAGAGAAAAAAATAAAAGGAAAAAAATTATTCACTTAGAAGAAATATTCAAAGGAAAGGAATATGCACACAATCTCTTTGGTGAATTCACTAAAGGGGAGATTGTGAAAAAAATATATAGCTATTAATCTCTATTTATAGAGATGATTTTAGTTTAAATCATAGTTAGATTAAAATTTTTAAATCCTACTCATATTTGAATTAAAATTAGAAAATTACAATAGGATTGAAATTTCAAATCATAATTTTATTTGAACTAAATTTATGCAAATTATGATAGAATTATAATTTGCTCATCATATTTGAATAGAATATTTAAGATCAACAAATTTCTAGTTGGAATAAATTATGATTCAATTATTTTCAAATTATATTAAAGTTAATTTTAATATTAATTTGGAAAAAAAGAAAAAAAAGAAAAATTCAACATGGCATCGAAAAGAAATATTTGAAGTAAAAAAAGAGCTTTAATTATTTCTTATTTATAAATGTTCCTAAAATATTTTGAGACATTCATTCAAATAAATTCATGAATAATTTTCAAGGGGACATTTATAGATACCAAAAATTTAAATTAATTTGTAGATCAATTAAATATATTTTGATCTATAAAATTATTAGGTTGAATAATTATTTTGACCTAAAAAATAAAATATATTTTATAAATCAATTAAATAAATATTTTTTATCTATTAAATAATTAGATTAAATGATTATCTTAATTTAATAAAATAAATAGATTTTATACCAACTACATTATTTGATTTACTATCTAAAATTAAATTATTTAATAATCAAAAGTATAAATGTTATTAAAATAATAAATAAATAAAGTGATAATTATCTTGATATAAGTCACATAAAATTCAATCACTTTAAAGTAATAGAGATAGAGGTTTAGTCTTACAAACTCTTATCCTCATATCACTATAAATAAGAGAGTTCTCCTCATTCTAAATATATTTAAAAGCCAAAGTAGTAAGCTAAAGCTCTCCAAATTCCTAAGTTCGTAAGGTATTCTTCAAGTTATTCAAAGCATTTTTCAATTCAATCAAGGTATTCATTAAGATCATCAAGGCATTCATCAAGATCATCAAGGTGTTCATCTCCGAGGTGAAGTTTGATTCAATATCAATCTTCAAAAACACTTGAATCACGCTCTTCTCTAAAATTAAGTCCAATTCAAGAACAAGCTTTAAAAAGCCATTGTATCAAATTCTTTTCCGAGATTCGAATCAGATTTATTTAAGAATTTTATATTAGAAATTATATCTTACTTTAAATTATTAAAATATGGCAAACCAAATAAATTACAAAAGAAAGATATTGAAATGAATGTAAATATATGTGAATGAGGTATATGTGCCTAAAAAAAGAGAATCTTACACTTTAAACCTGGATAATATGTTTAATTACTTAGTAATTTTTTCACTTTTTAGTTCTGATATTTTTATATGCACTACTGAGTTTTACTCAGCATTTGTTAATTGATAAATGTAGGTTAAGAAGATTGAGTTAGATCAATGGTCAGTATCGAAGAAAACATAACCAAAAGTTTGGAAAGCTTGAGTTTTGACTTACTCTATGAGACCTTGGTTGGCTTGAAATTAGCTGTAAAATCTTGCATGATAGAGGTAAGTTGGGAAATTTTGGATTCTAAATTTGAAGTACTTACCTCATGTACTTTCCTCGATGGCTCCTTCTTGGTAGGAAAAGATTATACGTTGGCTGCCATGATAGTTATCAGGTTGCGTACTTCTTGCGGTGTTTTGTTGACAATGGCGCCTCCACTTGCTGCGTCCATCATCTTCCGTTCTATCGATAGCAGTCCCTCGTAAAAATATTGGATTAAATTTTGCTCGATAATTTCATGTTACAGACATGATGCACACAACCTTTTAAATCTCTCCCAATAATCATGAAAGCTCTCTACATTCTTCTGTTTTATCGTGCAGATTTCTCTTCGAATTTGGGATGCACGTTTTGTAAGGAAAAATCTATCAAGAAACTGTCTCACCATATGCTCCCATAAAGTTATTGATCCCGATGGTAAATAGTAGAACCAATCCTTTGCTACATCTGCAAGAGAAAATAGAAATGCTCTAAGTTTTATTTGTTCAATACTAACACCAAGCGGCTTCATTCCATTACAAACAACAAAAAATTCTTTCAAATGCTTGAAAGGATCTTCATTTTCAAATCTATGGAATGTGGGTAATTGTCGAATTAATCTAGATTTTAATTGAAAAGGGACTGTCAACTCTTCATATGTAATACAAAGAGGAGATAGATCGATAGGTGTAGTAGCCATTTCTCGCAGCGTTCGTCCATCAGCAGCCATGATATTGCCTACAATAGAAAATAAATAAATAAATTTTCTGCAAATAAAAAACTCAATTAATATACAAAAGAATCGAAAGATTTTCAAACCGTCCCCGACAACGACGCCAAAATTTGATCGGGTGTTGAAACCGTCAAATTAAATCCTACTTCCCCCAATGTAGATATTTAATAATTTTGCAGTAGTGGAAGAAAGGTCGATCCCATAGAGATGGAATGATTCTTCGATTCTTTATGAATAAAAATAAAATAAAAGAATTTTTAGAATAATCGAAGAAAAATAAATAAATAAAATGAATTAGATTTTGGAAAAATATCAATTAAGAGAAACTTCCTAATCGTAAGCCATAATTAATTATTGCTAGATCATGATCATTGATGCAATGATAATCCAATAGTAAAATTCACCAAATCGGTTGTAGAACACCAAAAAAGCCTCAAATGAACCAATTCTTCCTTATTTTTAAGATGACCAGGAAGCAACTCTACAATCACCTCTAATTTTTGAATAGACACAGTAGAATCAGCTTCGCACACAGTCTTTTGGAAATCGCATTAAGGATTAGAAGAACCCGATTCCAGTTAACACATAAGAACCAGCTCCACTATATTCAAACTAGATCGTCTAACTCACAAAGAGGTTTAAACACCTTTGACCTTGATTAATTCTTTGATTGCTACTCTAGCAAGTTGAGTGACAATTACGGATCAAACAATTCGCATAGCAATATATTATAATCGAACATATGGGATGAGTTCTTTTCGCATACCTCCAAAAATAATAATGGTTCTATGATTTACAGAGTTAAAATGAATAATGATTTACCATTGAAATTAAAACCGTTTTGATCTCACATGATCTTCAATAAATTAATTATGTTGCTCTTGATTAGGAAATAAAAATGCTTAGCTAAGCATCATTGGCGGCAAACATAAAATAAAAATAAAGAAAGAATAAAAATAAATACTTGAATTAAAAAGAAATAAATAATAATATTCAGCTAACAAATCTAACTCTTAATAATAAGAACAAGTCTCCTATTTATAGGAGTTAAAATAAAATGAATAAATAAAAAAATAAATATCAATCATTATCTTCAAATGGAATCTCCTAAATCTAATCTAATCTAATCCCGAATTTAAAATTAGAAAATCAGATCCATCAGGTCCTTGTGCCCTCTCTTATGCCCATAAGCCTTGGTCATACGGTCTGTATTCTGCCTTTGATTCCAAAACATGGTAAAAACATCATTTTAGCTTCCGTTTTACTTTTTCCCTGTTTTTACCTATAAAATATAGAAATATAACCAAGTCAACTGTTCTAGCCATTTTCCTAATCTAAAATGGACCGTTTTATACATGAAAAACATGCATTTTTATGCTCAATCAAATCAATCGTGAATTTGCTTCTGCTACACAAATTCATTAATCATCTGTGATCATAGTATTTTCATCTCTGATTATGCACAATATGTACTGGGTATATTTCAATCATATATCATTTCAGTTCATTTCTCAGTACCTCTGTATTTTCTATCTTTAAAAATGTCATGCATTTATGCTATGATATGTGACTCTATTATATGTATGGGTTATGCAATGCCAATATCACTATACTATCATGGCATCTCAAGGTACCCTAACTTTGTATTTTATCAGCATTTCCATTCATAATATAATTATTATTAGACACAAACCTGTTTACGTTATGCCTTTATTTAATTATTTGGTGGTGTATGAAATTCCTCTTTCGTATCACCTAAATCATAATACAATGCTCATATTTAATAAATGGATTAAATTTAAGTATCAATCATTCTTAACTCATGTTTTCACAATATTTCCCAAATTCACGTATATTAACCAATCCACATGATAACATACGATGTTATATAAAGAGATCATTTTTAACATTAATATATATATATATATATATATATATATATATATATAGACACACACACACACACACCTTCAATGCTTCTTTATCAATTCTTATTACAAGCTACCTCCTTTCATAATTCATGTATTTCTTAAAATAACAGCAAGGGGGGTGGGGGTTACATATAATTACATGAGTAAGAGAATCCAACAGCAAAATAATATATAAGTTGCAACACACACACATGAATTAATTTTAAACAAAAAGGAATAAAAGAAGGAATACTACATAGTATGTCGAGTCCACCTTCTTCATGAATCCTCATAATCCATTAATTAGGTAATTTTGTTAAGAAAAGAACATAGATGAAATTTTGAGGAATAGAAAACCCAGGCGGTGAAGAAATGACTTTTAGAAGAGAAAGGGTCAAAGTGGAGTGGATAATCTACATGCAAGTCTTAAGACTTCTTTAAGTCTTCACTACAGCCCCCACTCACTTTTTTTTCCTAATAAATTATCAATCCCAAGACTCCACTAACCATGTAGTCATATGCATACTCACACCACAAGAGGGTACGATCTTCTGTAGTTACTGATGATGTTGATCCTGTATATCTTGAGCTTAAACTTCTATTAAATTTTAATGAAACTTTACCATCTTCGAATTGTTCAATTTTACTTAAATTTATATTTGGTCTTATTATTTCTGGTTCTGGTGGAGGTGCTATACCTTCTAAAATCCATTCATATGGCAATGTTATATCTTTCCATTGAATTGTTTTAGGAATTACAGTATTTGTTTTGGTTAAATCCGTTTGTAAAAATTTAGTTTCTCCCAAATTCTTTTGTAATTTATATTTAACTCCAAATGCTGAATTCATTGCTTTATAATGAATTTTATAAATTAATGCAATTGGTATTGATCCTTGTTTCATTTTATAATTATGAGTTTTTACTTCCAAAACTATACTTTCTAAAATATTTTTATCATTTAATGAAATAGACATGTATGGATAAATATCAAATGATATAGGTCCTTCACTTAAGCTTATTTCAATTGATCCTAATAAAGAATCTTGAAAAATTAAATGTCTTGCATCTCTTACTACCGCCAAAATACTCTGTTTAATCCTTCACATGTTAAAGGTTTTATACCAACTTGAATCATTCCAATATGAATATACTTATATTTTTTATTTCTATGATGTTGTAACGTTTTTGGTGAGAGAAGCATTATCCTTTCAAAGGGTTTACTTAATTGAAAATCTCTTTCTTCAGTTTTTATTATATAATCTGTTTTAAAAATATTTAATTTTGGAATCTCATAAATCTGTTTTTTTATCTACTTTAGGTATTTCCCATTCATCAATTGCTTTATTAAAATCTTCCAATATTAATTCATTTCTATTTATTATTCTTTTTATTTTTGATGATTTTGAGTCGTCTGATTTAACTGTACTTGCCGATTTACACAAAAAAGTTTCCATTTTTTAATTTGAAATTTGTCGCGGCCACTGCCTGTTATACCCTAAAATGCCTATTCGTTGGCTCTTATGGGTTCAGTTGGCATACCCAAAACTCATTCATAATTTTCAAAATGGACACTTTTTTTTTACTTACACAATGTTATCCAATTACTACCACCTACAAAATATGCAGGCTCTGATACCATCAAAAAATATATATATATATAACAACATATAGCGATCATAAATAAATATATTCATGTTACATAAGTAATTCAATAGCTTGATATTAAATAGTATAGGTATTAATCACCAAGTCTTGATGCATTAAGCCTTTGGCATCCACCAATGGTTTAAGCCATAATTTCATAAATATGTTATAGTGCAATTAAACATATGAAGCATTAGACAATTAAAAATCATTATTGTATAGTAAAGCAATATGACTCAATTCACATCCATCGATCATTCATAGCATAGTCTATTAGAATAGTAACATAGTCAATCATAATGTAAATTGATAGACAAAATATTAAGTCAACATCACAGAGTAAGGTAAAATGTCAATCATTTCACATTTATCAATCCTATTATCATAATCATACAATTACACCATTCATCAATGACATTTTCAATCTATATATCTAATATCATAATAATGATATATTGTATGACCATCAATAATCATTTCACATTTATCAATACCCCTTCTTCCACTCGAATTGCATGATCCAAAATGCACGATGGATTAATATGCAAAATAGACAAATAAATTCATTAGTAGCAAATGAATTTTAGATTTAATTGACTAGTCCAATACCATTTAAAAGTATGAACCAAGAGTTAAAATCCAACAATTATTAGGCAATAATTGAAATAATAAACACGAGCCAGATCGTGAAAATTCATTTTAATAAAAATAATTTTAAGCAAAATTATTTTATTTGATCATGGAAAATTTAATTGGGAGGACTATTGTCACACATAATTTTGGAGATAGCCCTACGACCAATTAAAAACCAATCCTGTCAAAAACCGCATTTATACAAGTAAAAATTGCATTTTATTGTAAAAATTAATTTTGAGGCCAAAATTAATTATGTAAAAATTATTTTATGACTTTTCCAGAATACCTGAGCTACTGTGAAGCTCAAATACTACTGGATACGTCAAAATACGGCCAAAATATGGACAAAAATACAATTTTCTGGAAAATTCATGAGGGATGTGCGCCGCGCATCAGGCGATGTGCGCTACACATTGATTGTGTGTGGCGCACATCCCAGGATGTGTGGCGTACATCAGAGGCCAATCTGCATGAAAATTAAATCTGTCAGTACAGAAATAAACTACAGACAAAAATACGCAACTTTAATGAAGACAGTACCTCCTTTTGAGCACGAATTGGCCTCCGGTTCATCAAACCAAACATTAATTGGGTAATTAATTAAAATAAATGATTTTAAAGCTAAAACCAAATAGATCTGGACAATATTTGACAGATCCAGAACCTCAATTGCATGGAAAAGCTACTGGAGTTGCTGGATTTGTTAGATCGGAAAGCGGTTCGGGCGAAAATCGGGTTTTTCTGTGAAACTGAAGCCTATGTGAACAGCACATAAGCCAATGTGTGCCACACATTGACTATGTGTGGCACACATGGCAGAGAAAACAGAAGGAAAACTGAAAATTTTTCAGCAGAAACCTTAGATCCAACCCCGATCTAGGTAGATCGAACCTGAAAATGGATTTTGCTTCGTAGATTTGCATCCAAATCAAGAAAAATAATTTTAAAGTTAAAATTATTTAAAATCCGGCTAGATTTAGGGCAGATCCAAGGCATCCAAGGCATGGAAAAGCCTTGAATGGCCTTGGATTGGTCAGATCGGACGAAAAATGGGAGAAAAATGGCCTTTTCTGGAAAATTTTGGGGTGATGTGCACAACACATGACCCCATGTGTGCCACACATAGGCTGTGTGTGGCGCACATGAGGTGATGTGTGCAGCACATCCCCCCGGTAAATAGTAACAGAAGTAAAAAATTGAAGAAAAGAAGGGATTTTACCTTATTCCGGCCAGATTTTCTTCTTGATCTTGCTTCTTTCCATGCTTAGGGAGCCTAACTAAGCAAGTTTAGTCTCTAAATCCAAGGGATTTAATTAATTAGGGGCCTAATTAATTTGTGGTAGTATTTTGGCAGAGTTTTACCTTGCCTTAGGGCAATTTTTGGATCCTTTGGCAAAACCCCTAGCTCTATATTTATAGAGCAATTTTTGGGC
>CANYBF011565719.1:0-11476 GCA_948192965.1 Dalechampia spathulata | reverse complement strand
ATATTTAATTATTTATTCTTCTTAATTAAAATTTTATTGATGATTAATTGATATCTTCTTATAAATATGCTGTTTTTAAGTGAGAATTAGAGATAGTGTAATAATTATTACTTGATATGTGTTCTATTATTATTTTTACCTAGCGTGATTATGCGATTAATGAATGATCGAATCCTCTGAATATAATACTAAGTTTAATTATATATATGAATAATTACAGGGTCTACTGAGGAGCCTATTCACGTGTCCCCGAGACGTGTAGACAAGGGGAAAGCCCCTGAAGGTCAGTGCTATCATACTAGACTTAAATAAATAAGTCTGAGATAAAATCACACACGCACTGAACGTTAACTATTAAGTCATATGCTCTAAGAAACATTATGACATTTATTTAAATATTCCAATGCATCATGTCATATAAATCATATACATTATTAGATACAGCATTGGCATTTCATAACATCATTTCATGGCGTCATAAGGACAAAAAAGTGAGGTTATTGTGATATGTTGAGATTGAATATATATTGGATGTTGATAAGGAAGCTGAGTACAGTCGCTTCCCATACGCTGAGTTCAGTCGCGTATGTTGAATATTATTATTGAATGCTGAGTACAGTCGCATTCCAGAAAATATTATGATTGAAAATATGATTGGTGAATTGAGATATGATAGTGAAACAGATTGATCGAGGGAGAGTGCAAAACATTGCATTCTCATAAATCTATTTCATATTTGCATACATTCATTTTAAATTGAAATGGATATTGCAGTTATAAAAATACATGAATTAATTATGATGCTATGAATGAAGATCTGGGGTGAATCCAGGTATTACGAAGTGATGAGTTGAGAATTTTGGAATTATATACGGGTGAATATGCTTATACTGGGATACAAATTATACACTACTTTAAATAAACATTATTGCCTTGTGATTAAATGCTTTCACATAATTGTGATTTTTATGTTAATATTTTGAAATTCTCTACATATCTATAATTTTAATTGTTGCATTCATTTAATTAGCGCTACTAAGCTTTACTCAGCGTTTGTCATTTGATTAACGCAGGTCCGAGCACTTCAGAGATTAGACGGGGTTAGAGGTGTTGTTGGTAGTGTGGTGCACAATTTCTGCGGATCTCGCTAGTGTTACCCGGGACTTACTTAGACGGACTCCTGCGGGCATTGTGTATGTTGTCTATGCTCTTTTCATTTTTGGCAGTAATACTAGATATGTTATTTTGTTCACTACTAGTTGATACCACTGGGATAACTGTAGCCATGTATATATTTGCTATTCGCTGCATGTAATAATTATCTTAGTGTGATTTCTTATCTTTAAGCATGTGTTGAGAAATATTTTATGAGCATGCTTGGTATATTTTG
Organism: Dalechampia spathulata; assembly: GCA_948192965.1. Classification (NCBI taxonomy): domain Eukaryota; kingdom Viridiplantae; phylum Streptophyta; class Magnoliopsida; order Malpighiales; family Euphorbiaceae; genus Dalechampia; species Dalechampia spathulata. The sequence goes on along the minus strand of CANYBF011565719.1, from coordinate 10,086 downwards.
AACTATAATATGTTGTTAGTAATTGTTTTCCCTTGTGATGAAATTTTGGAACTCGTGGGAGGAGTTCAAGGTTTCATTACGGGACATGTCTCTGCTTTGAGGTGTGACAACTTAATCAATTGATAATAATATAAATGTAAAAATATCATAAATGTAATGTAAAATAAAATAAAATAATCTTAATTAAAATAAAATATAGTAAAATTAAGATAAAGTAAAAAATATTAATGTATGTAAAGTTATTACAAGAAAATTAATTAAAATATTAATTTTTAGTAATTAATATAAATTTTAATTCAAATAATAACAAAACTTATTAATAATATTTTATTTTTTATCGAAATAAAAATTACTAAAATCAAATAATTGTAAATATATTAACTCAATTGAATAATAAATATGATAATATAAAATTTTATTTGATATAGAAATAAATTATGATCAATGATGCTTTGAATTTGTAGCTGCAATTGAATGAGTCATAATAAAATGAAATAAAAGTTTGAATATCCGTACCTAGGAATTGACTATGTTATGGCCTAAATTAAGCATTAGAATATATATTTTATTGAATGTTTAGGAAAAGTAATATATTAAAAGCTGATAAATTTAGATATGATTAAAAGCAAATAAATTGAGAATCAACAATAACTAAAAACAATGAATAAACATGCATCTATTGACAAATTTATGAAATTAAATTAATTGAATCAAACATTTTCAATTATTATTACAATCAAAAGATTAAAGTGATTTAATTATTCTTTCAAGTTAATTAAACCTATCTATTTAATAATCAATTTGATTAATTGAATTCAAAATTTTATTCTATTATTCAATTAAATATAATTAATAAATAAATGTTACTACAAAAATTAAACAGAATGGTTATGGAACTTAATCGTTGCTAAAATAGGAATAGGATTTACCGTCGCTATTTACTGTAGCGACAGAAATAGCAACGGCAAAATTCCGTCGCAAAACCATTTGATGCTAAATTTGTTGCGATGGATTTAGCTTCCGTAGCTAATTCTGTAGCAATTTAGCGATAGAACTAGTTTCGTAGCTAAATTTGTAGCCATTTAGTTATGGATTTTCCGTCTCCTTTTTTGTTTCTATATAGTGATGGATATTATTTCCGTCGCTAATTCCGTAGCTAAATTGCTACAAAATTTCATCTCCCTTTTGTTTCTAAATTAAAATAATTTATCAATTTTAATTTATAAATTATTTATTTATTTATTTATTTATTTAATTGCCATCGCAATTCCGTAAAAATAATTTATTTCAATATTTTTTTAAAATACAAAAAATTAGATATAATTTTAATAAAATTTTTTATGAACTTATACTTGAAATTTAAATTAAAATATTAATACATAAAATTGTAAATATTATAAAAATTATTAATTTTGCTAAAAATCCAGCAAAATTTCCTCTATAATATAAAAATCTTATAATTTGATACCTATTAAAACAACACTTTTATAATTCTCATATCAATTATTCACATACTTCGTCCACCTCTAAATCTATAATTCGATTTAAATAATCACAGTACAATTAATTTATGAAGTATGATATAAATTAAATAATGTTATTGAAGTTAACATCATAATACTAATGAATGAAATATTTAAGTAAACAAAATGATAAATTAAAAAATTACATTTAAGCACCAGCATCTGGAAGCTTGTCTACCAGAGGAGCCAAAATCGCACTTCCTGAAGTGGATTCACCACTTCCAAGAAAGGGCATCTGGAGATGCCGACTTCTTCCTTCGCCATTCAGCATATCTGTTGAGGAATGGATGTAATGAGTTGATTTCCAAGCTTCTCCAGGGTACTAAGAAATCCTAACAGGATTACTATCTATCTTACCTCCAAATCCATGACCAGACTGCAGTATACAAGAAAACACATTTCCATTCAATGTTACATACATGAATTAGAACTTGAATGAGACGGAAAAGAAAACAAGCTGGGTTTAGCAAATAAATGAACCACGCTACTAACATGATAAGTAATACTATCAAATAAGATTAGTTCACATTATAACTTGGCCATTTATGGCCAGCTATTTATGCTTTAGCCTGTTTCTTTTGCTTATTTCTAACTAGTATGTGAAGCAATACAAAGAACATGAAATGAAATAACAAATAGCAAGGCAGTGTATCTATCACTAAAACACATTATGGTGTTGCAGCAAAGCAGCAGCGAAAACTAGAAGGCACAGAGTATAAGTAATATGAGACAAGATATTCAAGTTCCTAAAAACAGCCTCTCTCATCTTGTCAACAATTTATATTTGACAATGCACAGTAAAACTACTTGGAAAGGTAACTACAGGTCTTCAGATGCAATCTACTTCAGAAATAGCATAATACACAATCATAATATGTAATACAACATGACCTATATGGCTTGGAGGGATATGTTTCCCACTTAAGAGGTCAAGCAAAACAGTTCCGTAACTGTAGATCACACTCTCAGGTATAACCCTACCTGCAACATTGTAACATACAAACTGACTTCTATAAATACTAATGTAAGTACCCAAAATCACTATATTTGATTGTTAGTGCTACTTGGTTGCCAAATCTGCAGAAGCTGTATAGTAATTGTTACGTTACCATTCAACAGTTATGTGTTTTATAAAAGGGAGACATTGTGATGACCAAGTAGCTATCAAGATGTTCATTGTTATTACTTCACGATCATATGAAGCCCTTTCAAAAAATAAAAGTAAAAATTGAAACATGTGAAGAGTGAAACAAGCCACTAACATATAAAGAAATGAAAAAGATTAACCTGTATGCAAAAATTCAGGTGGAGTGTAAGCTAAATTTGTTGTATAGCTTTTTCTGTCTCGGCTATTCTTCATCAGACCAAAACTAGATAATCGAGGGTTGCCATCTTGCCATGAAATGAAAATTAGTGGAAGAAAAATACCAATGTTATAAAAGTTTGAAAAGACAAGAAACTAAATTTAATTAAATTTTGTTTAATAGATTTTCATTTTTAGAGAAGGCCATGGTTGCTAAACTTCAATTCTTTTGATTTACAAAGAGAAGGCATTTAAAGGGCGAATTCAAAAAAAGAAAATGCTTCCATTATTTTAAAGATTGAACTGAACTCATCCATATATCCCAGAAAAAAGCTTGTCAAAGGGTGCAAGAACTTCAAGACTCCATGGGCAAGAAAAACGGTTAAGCAGGTATTATTTTTCCTCAAACGTAAAGCTTCGGAGAACACCCACCTGGTAGTTGAGAAGCATCTCGCAGGCAGCTTTACTGTGTCTGATGTCCTTGAACTAGTTCGTTGCATCCTTTGCTACCCACTCTATCAGTACCTCTTATCCTCCTTTCCTGCCCACAATGCTTAGCTTCTCTTCTGCTGCAAATTCAATACCAAACCTCAATCCAAATGACATTAGGGTTTTAATTAAGAAGATAAATAAAAATTTGACAAGAAAATTCTTCAATACAAAATGGGTTTTTTGCAATTAGGGTTATGTTAAATAACAAAATGGAAGAAGAGGGAAGAAGGGGCATTCAGGGAGGTATTCTGTCAAATTTTCATTTTTTAAAAAATTAATAAATAGCTATGGATTTTGGCTATCAATTATTTCTGTAGCAAAACAGCTACGGAAATGGAAATGGAAACGGAAACAATTCTGTCACAAGATTGTGATGGATTTAGTGATAATAGTAATTTCTATTGCTATTTTCTTATTTTCATAACCATTATGTTGCTATTCCATAGCTATTTTGCTACGGAATAATTCTGTAGCAAAATGTCATAGCTAATCTACATTTTTTTGTAGTGTATGATTAAGTACAAATCTTTAAAACCAATATAAAATCATGAATACATATCACAACTAAGAATTTTATAGATTAATATATCAATTCTTATTTAGATTCAACTTTCCAATCTATTATCCAAATATTAAAAAATCATATGATAGAGTTATCAAGTCAATTATAACAATCTCAAGATGTTGGCTTTATTTTTTAAACTAGAAATATACATAAAATGGCATAAGAATTATAGCTAAAGATAGCAATAAATACAATCTGTTATGGTACATATGAAGGATGGAATTAGGACCCAAATGATATGATACCTCTAATGGAGAGAGTGATCGAATATGTGTATGATTACCTCATACACATGATTGCCAATGTAAGGTATTAGAATTACATAAACATGCTTAATGAGCATAGCAATTAATTAATGTTGGTATTGGAAGTAGCATATATGCTTATGGCAATTTATAAAGGGTTAGATTGGCTAAGGTTTGACATGCTTAAACAAAGCTTAATAACAATTGAAAATAAATGAAATGATCATATCTAAGTGAAAAAAAAGAGCATGTTAAAATTAGTTAAGAGTATGATTGATGATACATGAGGTAGAAAATATATTTACACATAAATACACATACACATGAAAAGCTTCAAGCACTTATTTGATGCATAATAAAAGAAAGTTACATGGAGCCTTGATTCAATACAGAAACATATGTATCATAAGGAACCATATATACTTAAAATTATAAAATGAATGAAATGTGGAACTAAGTGCATAAAAAAATTTCTAGAATGTAAATGGAAGTCAGATCATTAGATAGAGATTAGTAAAGAAAGTTTATTGAGCATGACATGTAAATTGATGAAAGTATTTAAAAGTATAATTTAGAGTTCAATTTTACTATATGCATACAGGAGCATAATAAATGAAAAAATGAAATGAAAGTTTATATGATTCATTTTGATTTATACGATATAAAATTTATGTACAATAAATATGAAAGACAAAGGAACCACTACCTTTGTTCCATAAAATTTGTGCTTATTTACTATTAATCATACAAATAAGATTGATAGGTAAATGAAAAGCTTATTTGAAAGCAAGTGCATTATGATAAAATTATTAGTTAATATTTTTACTATTATTCATCAATTATTTGATGATCCTATCTAGAAATAATAATTATTCAACAGATTAATTATTTATAAGCATGATAAGTTATGAATGCCTAATGAGCATGTAGGTTTGATATATCAATGTTGATAGATGCTTCCTTTTGGGGATTAAGATTATTGATCATATATGCATAGCTAATAATGAACATATATATATCATATTATGTTTGTGCTTAAGATTTAATTGTTTGCATTGGTGAACAAAGGGAATACTAAATCCTTTGAATTAATATTCTTTATTTTAAATATAGTATATGGTTATAGTATGAAAAGATATATGAATTGAATCATTAATTAATATAGCTCAAGCATTAGACTTGGGGTCCACCTTCCTTTTATTAAAAATTTTCATCAACAATTAGAATCACAAATAACTAGATTTTACCCTAACCCAATTTTACCCTAAACCAAACATCAACCACCATAATAGGAAGAAAGCATGTAGCCTTCAATATCAACAATCCTTACCAATGATAAGGAGCCACCTACACTCAAATTTAAAACATACTAGGTTCATCAAATACATAAACCATTACTTTATTGACCTTGAAAATGATTTCCCACAGATTAGCTGTGGAAAGTACCACCACCATATCAACATAACTTATTTGTACATACCAATGGATAAAAAAAAATCACTCGAAAGTATATATGTATCATATTTACCTCTTCTCCATCTCTATCACTAAAAACCACCCTATAACGAGAACATCAAACCTAAACTAATACATAAATAGAAACCCAAAATGCACCCCCTTGAACTGATGGACACCAATATTTTAGTCTTATCATAACACATAAGTAGTTACTGGGCTCAAGTTTGGAAGGGAAAACATGTATTTCAAGCCAAGGATGATGATTTAGATGGTTGTTTGACATTTAACAATAAAGGTATGAAAAAGTTTGAAAATAATCAATCATTCTAGGAAAAATATTCCATGAGCTAACTCTTAAAGATATGAGAATATAAGAGGGCACTTACATTTAAAGAATTTAAATATAAAATGTATTAGTTAATTTTTACTTTATAAATGAAATTTTTTAATTTAAAACTTTAGTATGTATTTTTTATTAGTCTACAATTTGTAATTCTACTTTGTATATCATTTCATTTTTTATTAATTTTAAATTAATGTCAATATATATTATATCTTATATCTTAGAACATGCTCTTTTTATTATTGCTGATAATCATAATATATTACATCAAATAATGATAAATCTTTTTATTTAAATATATCTAATTTTATATATCTAGACTAACTTAAAGAATATAAATATAGATAATAAATACATGATCGATCATAGTAATTGATTATCATAATTTATATCTCATAAAATCTAGAGTTAGGCATATTAAAAGGTAAATTACTAAAAATCATTTTCAGAAAAATATGATATCATTTTTTAACCATAATTTTCAATAAGCAAGGTAATAAGCTCACAAAAGGTATATTGATTGTTATATTTTATCTCTCTAATCACCCTTTTCAATTTAAACAAGAAAAAATAAAAAATATATAAATAATTCTCCCTCTTTGGAAGATAACCAACCAACAACATGTTATAGCTATATTTGTATTAATTATTTAATTTATTATTTATATTATTTTATATAATATTTTTTAAATATTTTTTAATTTTAATAAAATTTTATTATTATATATATTTTTAAAAATTTTATTATAATACATAATTTTAATCTTAATAAAATTCTAGTATAATATATAATTTTATTTTATACCTATTATTTAAAATAGACAATGTTAATTCTTATAAAATTATATTATTATACATACCACTTTTATAATAAGATTTTGTTTCTAACACAATTAAATTGATTTTAATTAATTAAAATAATTAAATAAATTAAGTTTATATTAATTTATTTAATATTTTTTAATTAAAAGATATTTAATATTTGAGCCATTAATTAATTTAATAGGCTTAAATTATAAATTTGGACTATTAATTAATTTAATAGACTAGTCTTAATTAATTTAAGATTAAATAAATTAATTTTATATCAATTTATTTAATATTTTTATTAATTATAGGATATTTAGTAAATTAGGCTATTAATTAATTTAATAGGCTTAATTTCCTAAAAAAACATGATAAAAGCAGTTACTACATTGATCATAGAGGAAGTGCAGAAGATAGATACGTGACAGTTATCAATATTTGAAGCGATGGTTATGTAAGAAGATAAATAGCAAGTAAGGACAATTACTCTGAATCAACTTTCTTTCTAGTTTTATTTCCATTGTCTCTCTTTATTTTTAAATAGTCTTCCTTTTAATTTAATCGCTCATTATTTTTATAATTCATTCTTATTTAGTATTATTTTTCTTGAGCATAATTCTTAATTACAAGCAAATCAGAGATCCATAATTATTTTAATCAAGAAGTCAGAAGGCACACACAGTTTGAGAATACTTAAATTCTCTGGCATGCTCGTAATACAAAAATATCATGAACATATTTTTAACACGCTCGGTGGGACACATTGAGGATGCCTGCAATAACCAGAAGTAATTTAAGAAAAGAAATTGAGTCCGAGTCTCAAGACTTGGAAGTGCCCGTTACCGCAGCAGGGGTTTCAGCTTTAATCGAACAAACTAAGCAAGGGAAAATTCCCAAGAAGAAGTGAGCAATTCTACACTAGACTAATGTTCATTATAAGGAGTTCTATGGAGGAAGCCGTTAGGAAACTAGCCCAAGAAATTGCAACTTCTGTGAGAGATGCTAATAAATATTTGACTAAGTCAGTTGTGAATGCAACTAAGACTATGGAAACTACCGACAAGGCAATTGCTGTAGTGAAAATAGAAGAGGCTGATTCCTCTAGGAGCAAATAGGCCTCTAATGAACTCAAGGGGTAGGGGGAAGTCCCTCATATTAGTATTGGTGTTGGGGAAACATATCAATCATCCCTTAAGAGGGAAGGAAATCCATATTCCCTTAAGAGGTAATCCTTCTGGAGGCCGCCAAACTATAGGCAGGAGTCCCAACTATAATCAATTCTAATAATATACTAATCCCATGTCTTATCCTATCCATTATAATGATTCAGGATATATTTAGAGCTCGAGGGGCAGTGTAAGGGGAAGATCATTTCCCTCACCATAGCCTATGCCTGTTAATGTCTGTAAAGGAAGTGGTGCAAGAGCTATATGGACCTGGTCTATAATAAATAGGACATCCAGAGTTTCATAAACCATATCTTGATTTTGTTGACAGGGAAAATCCTTACCACCCTAGGGGTTATAGAATTCCTGATTTCTCCTTCTTTACAAGAGAGGATGGGCAATTGATTGTTGAGCACATTGCTAGATTTATCATTCAGTATAGTGAACTGACAAATTATGAAAATTTTAACTTGTTTAAATTACGTCTGTTTCCTAACTCTTTAACAGGGACAGCTTTTACATGGTTCCCAACTTTACCCAAGAATTGGATATGTACGTGGCAGGAAATGGAAAGATAGTTTCACACTCAATTTTTTAGAATTGAGCCAGAAGTTTATATGCAAAGTTATCTAGGCTGATACAAAGGCTTGGGGAATCTGCTGATTATTTTATTATAAGGTTCAAAAAGCTAAGAAACCAGTGCAAGAGTTTTCTGCCAAAAATAGAGTTTGTGAAAATGGCTAGCGTGGGCTAGACATTAAGCTGAGAAAGAAATTCTAGGGAATGAAATTTTATGATTTCTATGAGATGGTAGTTAAGATATTAGAATATGAAGAGCTGCTAAAGGAGGAGAATCATAGAAGAAAGGTAGTCATGGGAACTTATTGTCAAGAAGTCAACTGGGATATGGTTATGGCTGATTTAATATCCATTGGCTCCTATATCTGCCCACTATTAATGAAGCCAATAAAGAAGAAGAAAAATTCTCAACCTTATAATAATCAGTATTGGTTTGATGTAGGGAAAACTAAGGAGATTTTGATTTCCTCCTTAAGGAAAAGTTTATCAAGTTACCGATTAATCACATCATTCCTAGCAAGGAGGAACTTAAGGGGAAGTCATACTGTAAGTATCACCATTCCTAAATTCATTCAACTAATGCATGCTAAGGTTTTAGGAATACGATACAGGATCACATTGATAAGGGAATTATGAAGTTCCCTGAAAGTTTAGAAGCAATAATGGTGGAGGAAGACTCATTTCCCCTAGTGGTGACAGTGAATGTTATGTCTATAGGTCTCATAAAAGTGTTGAACAAGAAAGAGGTTAACAGAAAAGAGAGGGTTCCTATTAAGATTAGAAGGCCAACTGAGAGATCTGAGGTTGGAGGTAGAAGGGAAGAGAACAAACACTATGATTTATAGAAAGAGGTCAAAACCAATGATGAGAGAGTATAAGAACTACAGAAAAGATGAGTCAAAATTTCAAGGGAACTAACTCAGGTTCGTAGTTCCCCTAGACTCAAGGGAGTAGTGGTAACTTCTTTATCATAAGAAGTTTCCCCAACCTTTAACTCATATGCAAAAGAGGAGACTCCAAAGGAAGAACCAAGCTGAGAAATATAAGGCTATGGGAATTCATAAAAAGGCAAAAAGCAAGAAGCAACAAGGGGAAGCCAAGGGGGAAATCATTGATGAACTTGGGATAGAAAGGGGAAATCAATGAAAAGAAGTCAAATCTAAAGTCAATTTTGGTAAGAAATCGACAGAGGATAATATAGAGTAGAGTGGGAGCAGTGAAGATGTAAGAGACACATTTATGGTAGGTACATTCCTATTCCTTTTGGTTATGTCACTTCCTTTTTGTTATTACTAGCTTATTTTCAAAAGTAAAAAGAGAATAGAGTAGAAGCAGAAGGGAAAGTGGAGGAAGCCAGGCAAAGTGAGAAAATATACACATCTGAGATGATTAGAGCTAGCATGATTTTGACTTCTAATGCAGGTCACTGTTCAAGCTAGAGGTCCTGGAAAGCCTAAGTAGGTGGTATTGGAGAAACCATCAGAGAAAATGACAAGATACATTAAGCCATTGTACATTCAGGCACATCTCAATGGTAGACCAGTTTCCAGAATCTTGGTTGATAATGGATTGGCTGTCAATATAATACCTTCAAGGATGCTTCAA
>CANYBF011565424.1:0-10827 GCA_948192965.1 Dalechampia spathulata | reverse complement strand
ATTATCAAGGTGAACAGCAGAAGATCGGAGGTGATTTCCGGCTTTGAATACAAGAAGAACGAATCTGCGCTACAAGAGGTTAGTTCTGATTGCGTGGGTTTTTGGTTTGCCTTCTACTTGTTTCGTATCTATTGGGTTGCTTCCGCTGCGTAAATCCATGGCTCCCAGCAGCTATTTGATTCGAAATTATCACTCGACTTGCTAGAGTAGCAGTCAAAGAGTTAAGTTTTTGTAAAAAAACTTAATTTTTCTTTATGAATTTTAGCGATCTAGTTTGAGCATTGAGGAGTATTTTCTTAAATGTTAACTTGAGTCGAGTTCTTCTCATTCTTTATGCAATTTTTGGAAAACTAAATACGAATATATTTCCATGGTGTCTATTAGGAGACTAGAGAAGATTATAGAGCTGCTTCCTAGTTGTCTTAATCCTAAGAAAAAATTGGTTTGTGTGAACCTTTTCTTCAGCCTTCTATAATTAGCTTAGTGAATTTACCATTGGACTATATTTGAATCAATGATCATGTTTCGAAAATGAATATTTTGTAGCTTTTGGTTAGGAAGTTTCTCATCTTGATATTTTCCAAATTTAAATTTCGTTATCTCTTTTTATTTTTTTTCGATATTAAAATCATTTTTCTTGTTATTTTCTCTTATTAATTTCAATTGATAAAAATTTATCTTTCTTATATGATCATTTCGTCCTTGTGAGATCGATCTTTCTTACACTACTGCAAAAGTTGTTTATATTTCTACGTTTGGAAGTATGAATTAATTTAACGGATTTGGCAGTCCATCACTTGTATTAATTTCAATTGATAAAAATTTATCTTTTTCATCCAAAAATAACAATATTAAAATTATTACATTTTATAATTTATTTTAAAATATCTTTAAAATATTTGAATTAATGTAAATAAATAATAAAAAATCAATCATATGAAATGTTTTGATTAAAAGTTCAGGACTATTAAATTAAATTTGAATATATGACTACATGAATCAAAATTTTATGATTTATTTGATTTTGAAATAAAATTTTAAATCATATTTATAATAAATTATGAAAGTAATATGTATTATTATGTGGTAGTAAAAATTATGAGTTATAATATAATATTGAATGATATGTATATAGAATTATGTGTTATAATAGAATTTTATTAAGATTAAAATTATATGTTATAATAGAATTTTAACTCGTATATATAATGATAATATTTTATTAGAATTAAAAACATTAAAAAATGGTTATAAAAAATAATATAAATAATAAATCAAATAATATTTATTTACTAAATATTAGTTTATTTATCATAAAGTTATTTAAAATAATAAACATACAAAATAGAAAATATTAGGTATATAAAAGGGTTAAACATAATTTATTAATAAATCATTTTTTGTATCATAATTTTTTTAAAATATGAAATATAAAAATTAAAATATACAATTGATTCAAATTAAAATATTAATATTAAGTTCGATCAAACAAAATCTACTATATAATTAGTTTCAAAAAGAATTACATATAATTTACATAAGTTTATTAAAAGATTATAAAAAGTTTACAAAAGGATTACAAAAGATTTACTTGAATTTATTTACATATTAATAATTTTTATAAAATATCTAATAGAAAAATAAAATAAAATTTAGAATTTGTTGAAATAAAAAATATCAGGTATTCAATTAATTTAATAAAAAATTATAATTATTTTACTAAAGAGCTACACAATATTAATTGAAACTTCTTTTTTTATCATATAATTTTTCTAAAATATTAAATATAACGTGTGTGTGTGTGTGTGTGTGTATATATATATATATATATAAAGGTGAAAAAATGAGGTGGTGCATATTGCATAGATAATCAAACATGTTAGAAATTAAAATAAAATAAAAACTAGAATTCAAAAATAATAGCATATCTTAAAATAACTTAAAATAGAAAAATATGATTATGATAAATATTCTTTACATTTTTTAATGAAGTATATGAGGAATTAAATTAAAAATAAAATATAAATTTAAAATTAAAATCAAAGTATGGGGAGAAAAGAATAATGATTATGTATAATTAATATTTTAATTAAATAAAATATGGATTAATTTATTAAGTAGTAAAAAATAAAAATTGAAGTATTAAAAATATGATGTAAATTGAAGTATTAAAAACATAAAAATTTTGAAACATAAAAGCGTGATAATTAATGATAATAAAAATAATTATCTAATAATTAGAAACAATTTATAAAATTAGGAGTAAAATTTTTTTTAGTAAATATATAAATTATTTTTTGTAATATATATTTTAATGAATTGTTAGGATAAAATTTTATTTGTTTTTATGATATAAATTATAAGATCCTTCAATAATTTACTATAAAAATAGCAAGTGATAAATTTTAAAAAATCTTTTATTAAAATAAGATTCTCAAGTTTTTTTTATGAGATTTTTAAAATTTCATCACATAGTTTAAAAATTTTTTGTTGTGGTTTAAAAAATTTTAGTGCAGGATAGTTTTGAAAATGTGCCAAAATAAAATAATCAATTAAAACCTGTTAAAAATAAAAATTTTTATGTTATATTTGGTATGATTGAATGCAAATTAATAAAAAAATTTTGATATTTTTAAAATAAAAAAAATTATATGGTTAAGCTAATTTACTTTATGCAAAATGAATAGTAACCTTATTTAAGTTCATTGTCATGAGTTTGGTCTAACACTCTTCGCATGAAATTTCTACAATAATATAATATAATATAATGACAAATTAGTCCTCACTTTTAAAATTCTGTGGAAAACTTGTCTTTGATAATTGTATACCATGACTAAAACTTGGAAAATAATGCCAAAAAGAGAAGTCGGTCTTTGGACCTGAAAAATGAATGTTTAATGAAGGAAAGCACTATCATACTTATATAGTTATTGATATAATAACCATAAATTAAAGTGTGTAATATCATTTACTTCTATAAAATTATATATTTTTTTTTATTTTTAAGAGTTACTTTTTATCGTTTACTATTATACGATCAATTCATATCAAATGTGTCTAGTTAATTCACATATACAAGTTGATTGTTTCAAATAAATTATATTAGATTATCATATCAAATTTGGATTAAGTTGTTAATCAGGTTGAGATTTCAAGTTATGTTGAGATTAATCTTAAATTTGTTATATTTATTAATTAATACATGATCATTTTAATGATGATTTAATAATCAAATTATATATTAAATATTCCAAAAATTAATTGATACCTTAATGAAACTATAATAATTGTTTTTTCATTTAATGAAACTATAATTGTTGTTTTTTAATTTTTTAATTTTTTTACGTTTTCATTTGTGTTCATAATATGAAAAGAATATTATCCTTGGGAAACATCTAAGGACTGCTGCAGTTTTTTTTATCGACATATTGATGCAATCATGTTCAATAAAAAAAGATAAAAACATAAAATTTTTATGAATATAAATAAATCTCATATATCTAATATTGTAATAGATATAGATATATATGGTTTTGGCTTATTAATTTATTAAGCTAATAAATACGATTTTAAATTTTTATTTTATGTTTTCTTAAAAAAAAATTTTTTCAAATATATTTAATTTTAACTAAAAATACATTTTAAAATTTTTTTTTTCACTTTTACTTAATTCTCTTCAATATATCTTCTCTTTGAATTTTTTCTGATTGCTAATATATCTTCTATCACTCTTTTCTCTATTACTTTTATCATATCTTATTCTTTTTTTCTTCTTATCTCATATTCCTTTTATATTTATATTTTCATCAATAAAAATTATACAATTATTAATTTATCATTTTACACTTTAAAAATTATTGATTTATTTTCTTTCTTTTTTTTATTCCCTTCATCTTTTATTCTTGCACCTATCGATTTTTTTCTTTCTTTTCTTTTATTTTTTCTTTTTATCTCCTTAAGTTATTGCAACTGTTTCTTCTTTCTTTTTTTATTGCCTCGTGTTTTTCAAGTTGTTGCTATTACTTCTTCTTTTTCCACTTCTTGTTATTGTTCTTCCTATTCTGTTTCTTTTTTTAAATGATTTTAATTATTATTATTTTTATTTATATTTTTATATTTTTAATTTTTTATTATATAAATTTTTTTTATATTTTTACATTTTACTAATCTTTTATTATATATATATTGACTTTATTTTTTATAGTAAATATTTATAAATGAATATATATAAATATATTTATTTACTAGTATATTCTAGTAACTAAATATGCATCATACAATATTTTATATAACAAAAACAAATATATATATATAATATATACATATTTACTATTATCTATCATGATATATATCAATAAATAATATATTGATATATATATATTTATCAATATATATATAATATATTTATTTATTAATATATATTATATACTAGTATGATATAGTATATATTTATTTTTAAATATTTATAACAAAATAAAACCAAATAAATATAATATAATCAATAAAAATACTAAAAATGAAAAATATAATGAATTTTGGAGTTTTTATGTCAAAATCATCCAGGAGAATCCATTTAGAAATGAATATATATTTGCAAATGAATTGAATTACTCAAAAGAATTGAAACAAACAAAATTAATTTGTTCAAATTGATGAAACTAGGTATTTAGCATTACAAAAAGAAAAGTTTTAGGGATAATCTTATATTTTTTTAGAGTAATTGATTTATGGTTGTTATTATTTGATTAAGGTTTCATGATTGCCTTATATTTTTCAAATCCTTGGTCTCAAGTATGATGAGAAAGTACTTCCCTTAATCATTAATGAAGTTTTGAAGGTTATGGTTTGCATAGTTAAATATTGATAAGCTTCTGACTAAATTTTATAAAATCTATGAAATTCATATATACTTCCGGATATAAAGAGTAAAATATTTGCCTAGAATAGATCTCAACTTCTGAGGGAATTTGTTTTTATTTCTTTACCATAAATGTTATGACAAATTATTAAATTATGAGTATTTGATGTAGTTATTATATTCCTCTTGTAAAACTTTTGTATTCTTATTGTATATTTCTTGTATATCAATTATATACTTGTAGTAAACCTTACATATTAGAGTTTACATTTCATAAAATATACTGTAAATATTTGTATCTCTGATTTTTTAAACTTGTAAAAATATAATTTTGTAAACCTTTTGTATACCTATAGTATACTTAGAGTAAACCCTTATATATCAAATATTACATTTCATAAAATATGATGTAAATACTTGTATCTTTAATATTTGAAGTCGTACAAAATATAATTTGATAAACCTTTTGTATACCTATTGTATACTTCTTGTATACCTATCATATACTTGTAGTAAACCCTTATATATCATATATTATGTTTTGTAAAATATATTGTAAATAACTATATCTTTAATATTTGAAGTCATAAAAAATATAATTTTATAAACCTTTTATATTCTTATTGTATACTTCTTATAACCCTATTGTATACTTCTTATAACCCTATTGTATACTTCTTGTATCCTAATCGTATACTCTTTGTATACATACATGTTTTGAAAAATATTTTAATCATGATTTTTAATATATTTTTTTACAAAAAATATAGTAAAATTTTTCAAAATTTATGAAAATATAAAAATATATTTTTCAAAAATATGAAATTAAAAAAGTTATTTTAAAAGATTTGAACTTTTTGAAAAAGGTATCATATATGTAATACACATTGAAAGGATTTGAAATGTGTATTTCAAAACCAAAGTTGTAAATTTTAATTTTAAAATATTAATTGAAACTAATATACTTTTATATTTTAATAATTTTTAATTTTAAAAATATTTTTACAGGAAGTAATATATTATATATTAAAAAATAAAAGGTTAAAAAATATCAAAAATGAAAAAATACTACAAAATATCTTTTATTATTAAAAAATAAAATTATTTTTTATATTAAAAAATATTTGTATAGAAAAAATAATAGATCTAAAAGAATTTATGATTAAAATCAGATTTTTGAATATTTCATATAATTTTTTATGAAAATATATTTTATTTTAATAATTTTTAATTTTAAAGAATATTTTTATAGGAAGTAATATGTTATATATTAAAAAAGAAGTTAAAGAATATCAAAAATGAAAAAACTGCAAAATATTCTTTATTATTAAAAAATAAAAATATTTTTTATTATTAGAAATATTTTTTATTATTTAAAAATATTTTTATAAAAAATAGATCGAAAATCATTTATTATTAAAATCAAAATTTTTAAAAATTTCACATCTTTTTTATGAATTTATAATTTATATTAATATATATTTTTATTGATAATATCATGAGATAATTTATATTATATTTATTTTTATGTAGTCATATTTGATTAGGATTGTATTTATTTGGTAAAATCTCATGAAATTTTGAATTGCTATTTTGCTATTTTGAATTGATATGTTATTTTAAAAAATATGGTATTTTTGTAAAAGAAAGTAACATGTGTCAAAGTTAAAAAAAATAACTTTGCCACACGGTAATTTTTAAAAATTCATTAATTAATTTAATCAATAAATTAGCTTCATTTATTTTAAATTAAAAGTTGGTTTATTTGATTGAGTTAATTAAAAGGGGCAATTAATAGGAGTTGTAGGATGGTTACTTGAGTAGACATGCAGAACAAAGTGGTTGCTTGAACTTGCGAAGCAGTTTTCCTTAGGAGGATTGAGATAAATATTGAATAATTGGGCAGAGAGAAATCATCGATCGTTCAATCGATAACAAAAAATCAAGAACTCATAATCAATTGGCAGTGGTAGTCAACCAGCGACTCTACTTTAGCAATAACTCTTCCTTAAGCAATATTTCCTTTCAATTCGTGTTTGTTTAAGTTTTATTTGAGTAGTTCCTATTTCATAAATTCAATAAATCAATGCAAAGTTCTTTTTTAGCAGTGGCATTCTATTTCTCTTTAAATGCACATTTCCTTTAAGCCAAGCCAGTTCTTTAGTTCACAATCCTTCAATTAAAAATAGTTCATTCCCTAAGATAAACATTAAAAACTTTTGATACGTTCAATTAAATTTCAAATGAGCTTGAGGAACCATAATCATCATATGCATTTGTTGAGGATTAGCTCCTCTAGCACGCATGCATTTAATCTTCACAAAATCATATTGAATATATATAGATACATATATATACATACATACATACATACATACATACATACATTCATTCATTCATTCATACATACACATATACATACATACATATATATATACATATAATTGACACAATCCTAAATGTTCCAAATGAATAAAATGTAGCATGTAGGTGGAGTGCAAATTCATGAAACCAAATCAAATGCTATATATATGTATAATCTATTTTATTTATATATCATATATTTTTAATATTTCTTAAATGTGAAATTTATTTCATATCATATTGTTTCTCTTGTAAAAGGAAATTTTAACCTTTTTACTAATCGATTATTGAGCGTGAGCGTGTTAGGAATTATGGTATTCCAACCATAGTAAATTGAATGCACTTTTGACTTTTTGAAAAATGAATGACTATGCGAGTAATAAAAGGACTGTAAAAGTACTATATGTTCCTAGTTTTACCTAATACTGGATCTACTAGACTTGGAATTTAAAATGAAATTGAAGAAATCAAATTGCTTGAATTATTGGTAGATAAACACAATATCAATTGAAATAAATTGTCAAAAGATAAACATAATATCAATTAAAATAAATTGTCAAAAGATAATTCTAATGCCAAATGAAAATAAAATCAAAAGAGACTTTGATAAAACTAAATGAAGAAAAATGATAAGTTAAAAGGAATCTATGTAAAAATTGACTTAAGCTTTCTCGATTTGAACTTGAATTTATGTTGGCTGATTGATTCCTTCATTGATTGTTTGTTGATTAGACCATTAATGATCACATCAAAATAATAATTTTGGACCAAGTTTTTTAAAATCAATTTATAATAAAAATAGTGTAACAGGCTGAATCATGTGGAAAATTGATGATGTAGATTAACCTAGGAACTTCGAGCATTCCTAGGTTGACTTCTTTTAAAGGATTCTGAACCTCTACCTTTGTATCATCTAACTATGGCAGTGCAGGTTCTAGTTTTATCATATGAATCATGTCTTTAATGACAATTTCCTCGTTATATTTCAATAGTACCAACTAACTCCAAAATCATTGAAAGATTACTACATATGTGCTTTCAAAATTACACTTGTAGCTATCGCATATTGCTCCTTTGGCAACCTACTCATCAAGCTCCTAGATGATTGAAATGCCTATCAACCTCTTGTATAGCATGATGATAGTGGATTTCAAGAGAACTTTTGCTTCTTTGGCGACTGTAATTTTCTTTAGCCGTCCAAACTTATTCCTTCTTTGGAATCAGATTGACTATACATTACTATCATAATATCAAGCTTCTATTGCAATTGATTGGATTTGGAAAGGCTTCCTACCCACCCAAACTATCTCAACCTTATCACCCTTCCATAATAAAAGAAATTGATGCAAAGATAATAATGCACATTAGCTAGTATGAATCTACTTTCTTCCGAGTAAAGCCTAGTAATTGATCGATGAATTAACAATAAAGAAGATGGCACACACTAATTGGTCCCCACTATAATTTCTATCTATAATACCTTGACAAACTTTTTTGCATCACCTATGAAAGCTGTTCTTGAAACTTTCATAGGAATTAGATCCTTTTGAGTCTTTCCTAAAGCTAATAAAACACGTAATGACATAATATTTACTGTCAAACTGGTGTCAACCAATACCTTTGATATTGGTCATCCATTTTGATGCACCTTGATATATATAGAGCTTAATATACCTTGCCATCTCTTTAGATGGCTTCTCAAACATAACTCATTTTGATCCTCCATTGGCTAGCACTTGAACTGCCACACCATTGACCACATCCTCTGTTGAGGTTTTCCCCCTGAGTTTCTTTCAAATTCAATGATTTATCTACCTTTTAAAATATTAACGATAATGTAACCTCTGTCGTAGCAAATCCAAAACGTACTAGAATATCCCTTACCCTGAAACTTGCATTCAACACTTTGTCTAATTTATCTGAATTGTTATTAGATGATGCATCTTCTGTGGCCTTCCTGCTAAATTTTGACCTTTACCTCATTACAAGCATATCAACATCCTTAGCTCCCTCCTCTTTTGGTGGTAACCTTTAAATGTTGCATCCTTCTCTTCTATGTTCAAGTAAGTTTCTATATAAACTTTAAATGTTCAACATGATGCCACCTATAACTAAGCTTAATTAGCGGCAGAATAAAAAAATCTAGGACTACATGCTTAAGGCTGAATTTGTTATAGTCTTCAATGAAAATGAGGCATATGTCTTCCTGCTTTAGGTTTATAAACATCTGACCATACCTTCACTTCCTTCACTCCCTTCACTCCCTTCATGTACTCCTTGGGAGTCTAGATTCTTCATAATGACCTTTATATACATTAGTGGTTGGTGTCTTTTTTCCATGAATTAGGAACTTTCTTCTTCAATGATGAACAAATACAAGTTCCATTAACAAACAAATTTTCCATAACCACCTCATATCTGAAATCAACCTCTTAAAAATAAGAACCCATTATTATGAGTTCATAAAAATCATGAAATTTCATACCTTGGAATTTCTTACGTAAATCAATATGAAGAGCCCTCTGTGCCACCTTTACATACTTAATCTTCGGTAGAAATAATTTTTATTTATTTCTCATCTTCTTAAAACTAAGCAATAAACATATCAATTATCTCCTCATTCTATTGAGTACTTAAGACAGCTCAACAATACAAACCTCCAACTCGACTTTGAAGAATTGGATATGGAATTGCCACTCCATCTTTTGCCAATAATAAATGGAATTCCTTAGCAAAGTACTATGAAAAAGCATAATTAGCCAATTCTCTACATTAAATAATGAAATAAGAAATATGGTCTAGTATCGACTGACCACCGTTTCTTAAAAATGAAAAAATTATAGCACCTAAAAACATCCTTGGATAAAGATTTTCCTTATCAATGACATCATGATATAACTTATAGAATTCCAAATGGCCAACTTGAAGAAGACCAGGTTCGTATAACTCCTGTACCACCTCCCTTATGACATTTACATCCATTGGTAGTTTATGAGGTAGAATCTATGGTGGAGTTACTCTTGGTGGTGGTAGAATTATAGAGCCTCCTAAATGTACTCCATTTGGACTCTCATCCATGTCATACAAATTTGGATGGGTGTTGTGAGTGGTGGTGATAAAAAATTATGGAGGAATAATAGGCTTGCTAATCTGGTGACCATTGTCATATAAGCTTCTTTGGATACCAGCATCATCTCTCTTATATGGCAGTGGGTATCTCTCCTCCATTTATGTACTTGGTTACTAGAAAGTGGCCTCCAATGAACTTCACGAGGATTGCGATAGAAATATACTATTAACCATGCAACTGTAATAGTATGTTTATGATGTCCTTTCTATGAACAATTATTTCTTTGTATTTAATTGGAGATGTGCATTTAATGAATAAGTTTTTTAACATATTTATATAATAATTGTGTTAGTATATTTTGTATATATCTAACAGGACCAAGTAGAGAATTGTTGTTTTATACTGACTATTAAAACTTATTCTCTAGGACATTAGAAATAAAGTTTATGTTCTTAATCTTGATTTAATTGATATGAGCAAATATATATTGTCTTGTGCTTTGATTTATTAAAGAGTGAGTTTCATTTAATGGAAC
>CANYBF011565237.1:0-31991 GCA_948192965.1 Dalechampia spathulata | reverse complement strand
TCGATCAATAATTGATCAAAGAGGCAAAGGTTTGGTAATACAATAGTATTACATCATTTTAATAATTTAAATTAAGCATCATACATCTTATAATCATATGGCATTTCCCATAAATCATAACATATCATGACATGGTGGAATAAAGTGAAAAGAATGGAAAATGATATATGAAAAAAGTTAAATGATTATTATTGGGCGTAATGTCATTCCTACGGGAATTTAATAAATATGTTATAGTTGGATAACAGTATTTAAATAGTTATATGGAAAAGAAAATGAACTCATATTTATGAAATCACAGTGATGATATAAGCCCAGAGAATGCGCATATAAATAACGTGATTCAAAGAATAAGAGGGAGAATGCATAGCATGAATGCATTCTCAATTATATGCATTATTCATGAAGTTTGATATTGATATATAGTATAATTCATGATTTAAATGATAAAGTCATTTTCATATGAATTTTCTATTCAATAAAATTAAAGTTAGTCTTAATTTATGATCCATGCATAGATGACATAATTAATTGGCTTAAACTACATGTTTTGATGGATTGTTTTAAACGTTATAACTAGCACCACTGAGTTTTATACTCAGCGTTTGTCCATTGATAAACGCAGGAACAAGCAAAGCCGTGGAAGAGAGACGTTAGTGGTAACAGCAAGATCAATAACTTCTGTGTGGTAATATATTATATAGATTTCTTATAAGTGATAATCGTGCAAGATTTTAAATAAGTACTTTGGCAGTACATCAAATATCGATAAATTATAAACTTGTAATAATGTGTGTATGAATATGACACTAAGTATGGTATGTATTGTTTCATGACTACTTAAGTTCATCGGGGACCGTACATAAGATATTTAAAAAAAAAAAATTTTTTTTTCACACTAGTTATGAATGTATTAAATCCCTTGTTGGATGATTATAAATTTTCTTGTTGGAAATTTGTAATCATTCGACGGGAGCATGTTACGCAGCCAGAAGACGTGACAAAATGAATATACTGGGCATAATGATATAAATTTCTACGGGAATAAAATAATATGTTATCATGATATGAAAGAAATAGAATTGTAAAGCAAAATGTTAAATGAGCTCATATGTAAAGAATCAAGTTATGTTATAATGAAAGACCCAGTAAATGGGCATTTAAATGAAATGATGGATCAAAGAATAAGAGGGAGAATGCATATCATAAATGCATTCTCATATATATGCACTATTCATAATTCATGGTATACGATATAATATGATGTGAATTCATGATACGATTAAATGACATATTAACTTCACTTGAATAATTTTTATGGTTGGAATTTCATCATATTTTACAATAGTCATGCTAAATGATTCATACATATATGACATGATATACAAATGAAATATACATGTTGTTTAAAATGTATGACATAATGATTTCTTGGCATCAATATTCATGAAATATAAAATGCCTTAAGTTTTACATGCTATAACTAGCACCACTGAGTTTTATACTTAGAATTTGTCAATTGATAAACGAAGGATCAAGTAAGGCCGCCGAGCAGGAATGTTAGAAGCAGCAGCTGGACAAATCAATTGAGTGTTGGTAATGATGAACTTTTCAGACTTTTATTAAAGAAATAAAGGTGCAACTCTTAAATAAAAACTTTGGCAGTATTTGAAATATTGGGTTATTATAATCATGTAATAATGTGAATAACTATGACACTAAGTGATAAAGACTGTAATCATGCATGTATGATAAACGAGGGATAGTTATCTAATATATATAAAAATAAAATAAAAAAAATTTCTGCACTTATTCAGGAATGTATGGAATCCTTTATAGGATAATTATTGACTTTCTCGATTAAGAAGTTAATAATCATTTTACGGGAGCATGTTATGCAGTCAAAAGTCATGACATTAATTGTCAAAAAGAAAGTCATATTAACCTTGAATAAACCCAACTACACATACTTGAATGATCTCACATCTTAATTCATAACACAATTAGCATCATATGCATACAAAATCCAATCATTTGTGCCACTTAATTTTAGAGAAAAACTTTCATATCTCCATTTAATTCTAGATAAATCTTCTTCCAATTATCTTTACCTTGAAAATTATTCCTTGTATGTGTACCTTATTTTAACTAGTATTTAAGGTCTTCATTGTATTGGCTAATAGATAATACACACCATGATATATGTTCTTTTTCATTAGAATCTTACAACCTTAAGTAACTTTTAGAATTTTATCTTTAGCAAAATAACCCAAACCTTATTATATAATTTATGTTGGGAGGGGACTGCTTTTCATGGTTGAAGTTCTTCTCTTGTCCACCATTTTTGCATTTCTTTTGGTTTTGGTTAGCTTGCTTTTTTCTTGGGCATGTTGTTTGCGTCAAATTGTTGAAGAGCAATAGAGCTGATAGTACGTTTCGCATTTTATGAGGTAGGGTTATATATATATATATATATATATATATATATATATATATATATGTTTAATGAAGCTTTAAGTTGCATGAGAATATTTGGCTTCTTTTATTCTTTACGATGTGCATGCTTGTGATTTTGGGGGAGGAGTGGTTCGGCAGAGAAATTATATCGGGGTGGTTCTAGAACAAAGTAGGAGGGTGGATGTTGAACATTATCAGAATTGACTATTTTAGGGGATCGATTGAGTGTAAGCTTATATGCTACTGTTCGTAATGAGTCGATTCTATTGTTAATTGAGTGTAAGGATGGGTTTTAGTGATCAGAGTATGTAAATTGGTTAGTCATTTTAATTTATGTAATTGGCATAAAAAGAATGGTATATTTATACATATATCTAATTTCGTATATACTTGGGCATATGAGATGATTGACTTCTGAATTAAAGGATGATGTAGTGATTATGTAATAATGTTTGTATTATGTTTTAATGTTATACTTGTATGGGGCTGTTTAGATTGCCGTTGTTGCTTAGAATTGTTTGAACTTTTTGGATTTTAGAGTGGTGTAATGATCTATAAATTGGTTTAGGGTGAATTTGTACCAAGAAAATGCTTCTTTTACCAATTAATTTTAGGATTGGAATACTTATGCATGTGACTAGTAATTTGGAAAATTATGGCGTTGGTAGTTTGGTCATCATTTTGGTATAGTAAGGGAGCTTGTGCATAAAGTTAAATGATATTGAATTGCTTATTTACTCATTTGGTATATGGCTTTAAGGTTAATGTTGCTTCATTGGATATACTTATGGCAATTCACAGTTTTGTAAGACTTGAGATTTATTGGAACTATGGCTAATAGTTTGGCATCTTTTCATGCATTGTTGACATAGATTAAGAGGTGAACCAATTTGCTTAAAGTATATGTATACTACTTGCAACAGGAATTATATGTTCATTATTATAACATGTAATTTTCTTTTCTTAAGCTTGAGTGAGTTTTGCATAAACCTTAGCATGCCATATTAGATAGAGTCATATTTCAACCATTTGAATGGTAATTTTATATCATAAAGAATAACCAATCGCCGCATTACCAAGCTCCACATTAAGTTACATCTATGTTTGACCATGAAGTGAACTACATGATTTGGACATTCTATATTCATTATTTCCATGCCGTATTAAATAATTCTCAATATGATTTATGTAAAAACTTATATTTAAGCTTTTCATACGCATAAATTCATAACCTAATGTTATGGTAAGATATTCCTATGACCATTTAATTAATAATAAAGGTTGTCTTACAATAATAAAAAATAATGTGTTTCAATTCATGCTTATTCTAGTCATACTAATGGTCAATAACTATTTCTTTGAGCAATGGTCAACATGCATTATAGTAAACTTTAAAAATAATTAGAGGCAAGTTATGTAAAATTGTGTAATGTTATGAATTATTATATTCATAATTTGACCTTATGAATAGTATAATATTACCACATAAGTAGTAATAGGTTGAGTATTTCAGAAAAATATGTTAGATGTCATTTATCCTCAGTTTATTTCTTAGATGATGACTTGATGATACTTTCTTTTATATGCAATTCTTAAGTATCGATTAATGAAGATAATTGTTGTATGATGCACATTTTGTAACTATTTGGCATGATATGTATGAATGGTAAATGATTAAACCCTATGAGCATGCCACTAAGTTTGAATGCATATGATTATTTCAGGATCTACTGAGGAGCCTATTCATGTGTCCCCTAGATGAATAGATAAGGGAAAAGCAACCGAAGTTTAGTGCTAACCACACTCGACTTATAAATTAAGTCTAACATGATATTACATACGCACTCCATGATGAGTATTGAGTTGCATGATCTTGAAATAGTGATACACTCTTACATTGGAATGCATCATACCATAAAATCACATTCATTCATACATAATTCATCAGCATTCCATAACATCACTACATGGTGTCATAAGGATGAAAAAGTGAGGTTGATTTGTACGTTGAGATATAGTCATGTATTAAGATATATGTATATATGAAAGCTGAGTACAGTTGCTTTCCCATACGCTGAGTACAGTCACGTATATTGAATATTATTAAATGCTGAGTATAGTTGCATTCTAGAAAATGCTTAGTATAGTCACATTATTGATTAATTATGATGAAATGCTAAGCAAAGTTGCATTCAGAGGGAGAGTGCAAGACATTGCAATCTCATAAATTCATTTCATATTTTACATTGCATAACTTCATTTCAAGCTTGAATGAAAAGTTATAGCTATATGGAGAAATGTGAGTTATTCAGGATGCTATGAATGGAATTCAGAATTGAATTCAAGTGCTGTGATGCGGTGAGATAAAGGACTTTGAATTTATATACGGGTAAATAAGATAATACATGGATTAAAATGAATATTGAAAATGATGCTTATGTACAGGATACCAATATGCACACATGTTATTAATTGCGCTTATTATATGCTTGGAGTAATTGGTGATTGATATCTGATTACCTGTTTTATACAAGAATCTTTGTTTGGTTTATTATTTTGATATTCCTTATGATTCAATATTATTAATTATTGTATTCATTTTCTTTAGCACCACTAAGTTTTACTTAGTATTTATCATTTAATGAACACAGGTCCGAGCACTTCTAAGGTTAGACAGAGGTAGTAGAGTTTGTTGGCAATGCAATTCACAGCTTTGTCGGTTCTCACGATAGCAGACTAAGATACTGTAGACATACTCCTCCGGGCATTGTGTATGCAGTCTAACGCCTCTCCTCATTTTTGGCAGTAGTACCATTTTATGTTGTATTAGTTACTGCATTTTGATACCATTGGGATGACTGTAGTGATATTTATATAGTTATGCATTATGTTTAACATAATATTGTTTCATTTTTTCCTGGTATTCTTATGCATGATGTTTCTTCAAGAATTTGTTTTGACTATGCTATGTATGCTTTATGCTGATGTCATTTTCTTGTGATTTTCCCCTTATGATGGAATTCTAAGGCTTTAGTAAGGAGTATCAAGATTTCATTATGGGACATGTCACGTTAGGAGGTATGACAAAGTTTCTATACATTCATTTAATGAGGGAATGAGAATATAGTTCAACAATCCTTGAAGAGTTATGTAGTACTAAATTCTTCTTTAATTATGTAGTTATTTTAATTGTAGGCATCATTCAACATGTTAAATTCTTATATATATATATATTTCTTGATGAAAAATCTCTTGATGAAATCATAAATAAAACACAACTACAAAGGTTCTTAAACTTGATCCCTAAGATGGAACATATCTTACTGTAGACCCTGATTTTTTACTTGTGCATTGCATCTTTAGGTTTTCTTTGATTCATCTTGGTATATTACTTTGATATCAATCTTAATTTGTACACATGCATTTTAGCCTCCTACGAGTGCTTTGGACATACAAAGCATGTTACATTTTGGCTTGTAGAAGGCGAAACACATAACATGAATTTCCTGATGTGCGAAGCTTATAGTGCTATATGTTGTGCATTCAGTTAAGATGTACATGGTGCATGGTCTTTTTCCATATGAATATAATACACTCCATATATTACCATGCCTTTTTTTGTATGAATTAGGACTTTTACGCATAGGGTGCACATCCCTAGGTGCCTAAAGTGTGAGGTGCATATAGCTCTAAAAATTTGATGTACCAAAAAAACATTATGCTACATGCTATGCATATAACATTTCTCTATACCATGTATTGTTCATATAACACTATATACTGCACATATAACTTTTATAATTGATAGAATCCTACATTTCTATTTCATTTATAGAAACCCATGACCCTTACATATAAATATAGTTCATATGCTTGTAGGAAAGTGGTCCAAAATTTGAGAATTATGGCCAAACTCTATTAAAATCACTTTCCACTTAATTAAGTTATTAATTATGATTACAGACTGATTAATCCTCACTTAAATTCCTTAAACATGTTCTGAAATCAAGTTTAAGGCTAATCCTACTTAGTGAGTGTTGGAATGCTTCTTCCTTCCTCTTTTCTCTTGATTATCTTAATGGATTTATGATTTTGCATTGATTAGCTTTAATCATGAATGTAGTAATATCATTCTTAGCTTTCCCATATCTAGAATGATCTGTAATAATTACATATTTGCTTGAATTTATGATTTCTTTTATGTTTTTGCTTAAAAATTCATTCTCTTCTAATTATGCATGTTAGTATAGCATACATCACCCTATATGTAGCACACATCACCCTACATGCTACGCATATAACCTCTTCTTTTAATACATGTTGTGCACACAACTGCCAAATTTTTACAATTTCATGGGTTTTCACTCATTTTCATTTTTTTTTGATACTAATCAAAATTTTTAGTAGCAATTAAGGTTTCACAATAAATCTAATAAATTGATTTTATCAAACATTACTTTAATTTGATTAATTTTGGCTTTAAAATTAATTTTCAAGTTAAAAACCCCTTTTTAATTTGATATTTATTATAATTGGTATGATTGGAATTGAATTGGATGTGTGAATAATCTCTAATTGATATTCAAGTGATATTAGAGTCCTATAATTTCATCTTCCATGATCAATTTTCATTGATTCTTCCATTAAGTCAATTAATTTGTTGAATTGATCAATGAAATGCTGTTTAATTATGTTTTATTTATCACTTGGCATGATTAAGCTTAATTAGATGTTGATTTATTTCCAATTGATGCTTGATTATCTCAAGATCTTTAAATTTGTATCCTTGATCAATTTTGCCTGAAATTAATTATTTTGACATTTTTCACAACATAAGTTATGTTTATTGTTGCTTTCATGAGTGTTGCCATTATATTTATTGGACTTTGATCCTTAATTCATCCTTTCACATGACATTGGATTAATCAATCATGTCTTACATTTTTCTTTATTGCCTAACATTGATTGTTTGCATTTTTTATTCATGCATTTTAGCTCATGTTGCTTGAGGTTGTTTTCTCCAGTGGAGGAGATATTGCTTAATATCTCAGATTTTTATATAATTAAAGATTCTTTGTAATATAATAGACTTTTATTTTATTAGGTTCCCCTTAACATGTAAGATTAGCATTATTCATCTTGTATCCCTTATCTCTCTCAAACCCTTTCTTTAGATCATTATTTATTTTATTTATGCAACTTTGCTCATCTTTATATCTGCCATGATTTATTTTATATCTACTATGATGTATATTATACCATGTCATGCTATGCCATATTATCTCTTCATATGTCATGCCTATGTTATGTCATTCTTTACATGCCATGCTTATGTCATGCCTATGCCATGTCATTTTCTCATATATCATGCTTATGCTATGTTATCTCACATGTCATGCTTATATCATGTCATCTCATATATCATGCTTATATCATGTCATTTCATGATACCATACCGTATTTGTTATGGTTGCCATATCATATTTATCATGCTCCATTTGTTATAATGATTGTTGCCATGCTACATCACGTTATGTGCTTTATTCATGCCTATGAATGCTCACTTGCCTAGAATAATTAACTCAACTAAAATTGTAAAATTGAACTTGAAACTCTAAGAAAATAGATTTTCACCACCTAAACCTATCTCTGAATGGTTTGATTTCACACCCATGCTATGGGCCGGTTCAACCAAATCCAGAACCATCTAGTAGTGACTCCATCTTATGACCCTATTGGGTCCATATCATTCCTCGAGGGAGCTATTCGAGAAGATTGTACTTTTGCTCCAAGTAGACCCCCAATGTCATTTGTTGCAAGCCTCACTCTAGGTTACGGTGCAAGCCCAGCTCATAGTGATGACTTCGTTAGGGACCTGTGGTGAAAGAGTCGTGGCATTGAAATCTTAGAGTTTCATATCAATTTCTCTATTCTACTTAGGTTGGTTATATTTCATATCACACACACAGTTTATATTTGCACACCACCTTTGTTCCTAATTAACCGATGGTTGTAGGTGAGTGAGTATCTTGGATTCCATTAGACCCCTCAAGAAAGCAAGTCTATAGTCACCACTCATTGCCTTGTACTGAGGATCATTGATAATTCTTAGAATGGATAGATGCTAAGTATAGTCCTATATCAATGATTCTATTAAGTTGGATAAGTTATGGATAATGTGATGATAGACCTTAGCTTGTTCTTATTAGACTAAAGCCCATATAGCTAGTCATAGTAACATTCCAAAACTTGGACCCTTTATTTGTATACTATATAAATCATATCATGCCTATGCTATGTCATTTTCTCATATATCATGCTTATGCTATGTTATCTCATATGTCATGCTTATATCATGTCATCTCATATATCATGCTTATATCATGTCATTTCATGATACCATACCATATTTGTTATGGTTGCCATATCATATTTATCATGCTCCATTTATTATAATGATTGTTGCCATGCTACATCGCGTTATGTGCTTTATTCATGCTTATGAATGCTCACTTGCCTAGAATAATTAACTCAACTAAAATTGTAAAATTGAACTTGAAACTCTAAGAAAATAGATTTTCACCACCTAAACCTATCTCTGAATGGTTTGACTTAACACCCATGCTATGGGCCGGTTCTACCAAATCTAGAACCATCTAGTAGTGACTCCATCTTATGACCCTATTGGGTCCATATCATTCCTCGAGGGAGCTATTTGAGAGGATTGTACTTTTGCTCCAAGCAGACTCCCAATGTCATTTGTTGCAAGCCTCACTCTGGGTTACGGTGCCAACCCAACTCGTAGTGATGACTTCGTTAGGGACCTGTGGTGAAAGAGTCATGGCATTGAAATCTTAGAGTTTCATATCAATTTTTCTATTCTAGTTAGGTTGGTTATATTGCATATCACATATACAGTTTGCATTTGCACACCACCTTTATTCCTAATTAACCGATGGTTGTAGGTGAGTGAGTATCTTGGATTTCATTAGACCCCTCAAGAAAGCAAGTCTATAATCACCACTCATTGCCTTGTATTGAGGATCATTGATAATTCCTAGAATGGATAGACGCTAAGTATAGTCCTATATCAGTGATTCCATTAAGTTGGATAAGTTATGGATAATGTGATGATAGACCTTAGCTTGTTCTTATTAGACTAAAGCCCATATAGCTAGTCATAGTAACATTCCAAAACTAGGACCCTTTATTTGTATACTATATAAATCTATGTCTTATCACATTAGTAGATTTGTCTAAATTTGACCTATTTTTCAACCTTCTTTTACTTTGTTGAGAGTCATATTGTTATGTGGATCTACCATTCCTATTCAATCAACACTCTCTTATCATAACAATATGATTACTTTGAAATGCTATTAGATTTTCACTATAATCCCTAATATAATTGAGCAATGATCAACCTTTGGTTGTCTCACTTGTTGAGAGTTCTGCCCCTCAAGTTCCTAGTGTAACTCTAGGCTAGTATCTGAGATTTTGGATTGACCAATCTTCATGGAGGAATAAGGATGGCAGAGAGCACTACTGTGTACTACATGTTCATTAACCATTTTTATTTTTTCTATCAAACATTTATACATGCATACTCATATAATTATCACTAACCATTTTCTTTTATAACTATAATATCAGATGTTTACTAGTATAGGCCATGCATATATTCTATGTGTTGCATCACATGCATTGATAAAACAAGTGCATATGCATACTCATTCATTCATACTAACTCTCTCTATTATGTGTAGAACAATGATAGACCCACACTCTACTACATCTCCTTATGACATTGCTCGCCTAGCCTTAGATGAGACCTCTCTTACTATTATTTAGGATCTTGTTAACCAATCCATGGAGAGGTTGCTTATTATAGACCTCAAAGCCCTACTCAAGAAGTAGATTAAGGAAGTTCTCAACCCTGGAGACTTCATTACCCCATTAGATCCTATGAAGAATAAGGGGAAAGTAGTGAATTTGTATACTATTGGATTATCCAATTGTTCTTTATCTTATTGGAGGGACCAATGCTGACCTAATATCACTATCTTAACTAAGAGACCACACTTGAGTGGAAACTTCTATATACTATATTCTATAAATAGTACGAGTTCTACTCCTATTTTGATGTTACTATACTAGATCTGGAGATAGTAAAGTAGAAATATAACAAGTCTTTCATGGACTATTTTAGTTGGTGGATGGATGAAGTTGTACTAGTTAGAAAAAAGCCATCAGAATCAAACATGATCAACAAGCTTATCATGGGATCACTACCACTGTATTAACATAAGCTTAACTGTCAGATATTCAATACCTTCAAGGACATCTATTCGGTTGGTAAATGCATCAAGAAAATATAGGGGTTAAAGATATCATACTTAATTGGTGAAACATGCTCCTGTAGAGAGATTAATAAAAATTGTATAATTAGGAATTTATTAATCAGTTTACAAAGGATCTATGATTTTTGACTTTACTTTTTTATTTTATTTTTTATTTTTTTTACATTGATAAAATATATCCAGTCTATTTTAGTAACTTCTTAATCTATAACATATTACTTCAACATCACCTATCATATAAAATATTCACATCATAATAATGACATGCCATCTATCATTTTCCTATATCTAAAGATCATTTATAAATTTTTGATAAGCCACATACTAGATGCTTTTAGCCTCCCTGCTAATTTACAAGCATAAAAGATTTTATTGCCTTTAGACTGTACAAAGATAGTTACATAAATAAATATCTACTAGGAATATATTACATGGTCCAAAAATAGCTTCAAAGGTTGTTCAAAACTCAAAATTATCCTAACTGCACTGGTGCCTCACTCATATGAACATTCCTCTGAGTTACCCTAAACTACATTCATCAAATGATAAACGTTGAGTATAAAACTCAGTAGTGCCTAATAGAATAAGGATGATGTGAAGAAAATTCAATTGTTCAATATAATATAAATATAATTAATAAATAAATTTGTTAAGGAAATTGGTAATAGTTATTTATAATAAATATAGTGATAAATAAAATTATCCCATTAATATTCAATTTTCTCTAGTATAAATAAACAATGAATTTTGATAGTTGTTTCCTTAAACAAATCAAATTTCTTATAGATCAATTAGAATGTCTTTCTGTTAATCAATATAATAATGTTGGCATTAATAATGTTACACCCATAAATAGGTGGTTAGTAGGATGAGAGTATAAGTTATAACTAAAGAACTAATGGCATAATATGTAATTTGAGGAAAAATGACCTTAAACTTATATTAAGTTACACAAGCATAATCGGGTTAAACATGGAGACTAAATAGTATGTATTCAGGTTGAGGAGTATGATAAGATAGAATAATATTTGGGATAGAAACTAAGTTAAATATACAAATTAAAAATATTAAAGTTAAATGTGCTTGAAAGTGGAGGATGGGTGACCTCCTTGGGAAACGCATGATTTTCAATCGTGTAAGTTGTTTTAGACGATTTAAGCTATGAAATCTTATTTAGAGTAAATTGGGGATTCTATTAAGCTATTTGGAGGTGTTCACGATTAGCTAAAGATATCAAAAGGGACATAAATGGTATTAATAGAATTGTTTAAGGGTAAAGTTGGAAATATGAAAATTTTGTAAGGGTAATTTTGGAAAGTCTAATTTTAAGGATTAAATTGCTAATAATTAAAGTTGAGGGATTGATTTAAGATGTTTTAAAGTTTATGGAGGGTTTTGTTTTCTAAAATTGAAAGTTTGAGGGCTAAAGTGCAATTTCTTATAAATTTAAGGACTAAAGTGGTACTTTTTCCAACTTAAAGACTTATATTTATTATATTTATTAAATTAAGTAAGAAATAAGAGAGGAAAGGAGAGAAAATTTGAAATTTTGGAGGGGGAAAAGAAGAAGGAGAAAATCATTTTAAGGTAATATCTTAACTATTTTTCATGAAATTTTTTAAAGATTTTCATAGAAAAAGTAGCAATTTTCAATTCTCTATAATTTGGTATAAGTTTTACCTTAGAAAAGTTGAAGAATAAGTTGGTGGAAGTAAGTGAGAGATTAGGGATTTTTGGGGATTTCTTGATTAAGGTATTTTTAAGTTGATTTTAAGGTAGAATAAGGTAGAATAACATGTAATTACTATGAATTAAGCATTAGATTGAATTAAAATGATATGAAATGACTCTTATAAGGAATGAAGGTTTAGGCCAAGCATGGATTTTTTAGGAAAATGTAATTTAGTTTGATTAAATCCTCGATAATTTAAGGAATTTTATTTAAATTAATTATTACAATAAGAAATATGAAAGAATGTAAGTGAAATGATGAAAATGTATGCTTGTATATTCGATCAAAGAGAGGTATGCATATAGGTGAAGGGTTTCATGAGGAATGAATTTGTTTAGGTGTAAATTAGAATGAGCAATGATGATTTGAAGTTTTAGAAGATAATAGAATTCAAGAAAAACCAATGTTATTTAAGGACATTTTTTGCTATTATAGGTTTTTGTGGTATTTATCTTGTTTGAATGTGTATGATAATGGAAGTGTATTTTAATGATTAAGAATATATGATATTTGATTAATAATGTGTAAAATTTTAGGTGGATAGGATATCAGAAGAGTAAATGGTTGTATATTGTGTTTAATTTGAGATTTTATATTATATACTGTGAATTATGTTGGAATGTAAATTGAAGGCGTGGAAATGATGTTTTGGAGGAAGGGAATTATGTTTTCTGCAGGTGGTTTAGTAGATTATGAAGTTGTATTATTGGGATATCCGAATTATAGATGAAACTCTGTTGAAATTTTGTTAGAATTTTATAATTTGGATAAGTAGTCAAATAAGGTGAATAAAGGGGTTTAAAGATGATTAATATAGTAATGTACTTTAGTATGATGAATAGAAGTGGGAAGTGAATTTTAATTATTCTGTAATTTATACGTAAGTTGAAAAAAGGGAGTGGTTAGGCTTGTTTTGATAATTTTGTTACTATTCTGTCATTACAATAGAAGAAGTTAATAAAAGCATTGTAGAAAAAGGGAAAGGAAGTGGATGAGATTCCTTAATAAGGTGCATGCACAATAAACATGTTATGTGTTTACTTTAAAATGATTTTATCTAAAATGGTTATTTAATTGTTTGATTTCTACAATCAACTACAAAATGAGTATTTTTGTTGCTTAAGGATTCTTTATTGTGAAAAATGTGTTTTACATGGCTATTTGATTTGTGAATGTATTCCATATGATTTTATTATATTTGATATATGATTTGAAAAGAGTTTTGAAAAAGGATTGTATTTCATAATCGATAATAGACAGATGATTATGTGATGTTCCTCATTGGGTAAGAGGTTGAGATATTTGGTCTCTCCCCAATGAGAGGTGTGCACTTATTAGTATATGATCACCTAAGGATGGGATTGAGACCCATCTCCCATCCTAGTTACAGTGATTCTTTACTGTAACTTGTGGTCCAGAAAGATAAGATTAGTCACCCTCAGGGTAGGATTGAGAGCCGTCTCCCATCCGGGTTACAGGTTTCCTGTAACTTGTAATAGAGATATAGGATGAGATAGATGACATTGATGATTTAATTATAATCGAGATTAAACGTTTGATTTACATTTTTCATATAATATTTTATTTGATTTATACATTATTGGATTTATTTAAATGATGATATTAGTTCTATTATGACACGTGATCACTTTATTTCTCGAAAATGTTATTTTATTATTATATCTCTATTTATTCCATAAGAAAGGGATTTGATCTTATTTTTAATAGTATTCAATATATATTCTTACTTTATTTTTATTTATTATGCACCACTGCGGCCACATCAACATTCGTTTTATTAAATGCAGATAAGAGAAGAGTTAGAAGCTAAGCCTAGTCGAGATTTGCATCTGGCAAGCCAAGGCTATTAAAAGGGATCTCTAAGGTATCTATCATGTTATGTATATTTATATTAAGTACGATGTAAGTATACTATTAAGATAATACCTAGAGGCATCAAATTTTATTTATATATCTATTTAGTATTTTGGTTTTATATATATGTTGTTTAAGTTGATGAAAAATTATATGATCAAATTTTAAATATGTCATCATCTATAGAGTATTTTATCACGCAAAAATTTTATTGGATTTTATGAAACTTCTTTTTGAAAGCTTTTATTTTAATGACAGTAAAATTTTTAAATCCCCTCATTTTCATGATAAAAAATATGACCAAAATTTGTATACCGTTGCATTTGATTAACAATTTTACTATTACTTTTAATACTTTTAGCTTATAAAAGAGGTTGAAAATCAATTTTTAACATCCCTTATGATATGTTTAATGGATTTCAATGTCAAAGTGGAATCTGTTAAGCATATTACAGGAGCATGTCATACCTTATAAGAGAGGTAAGGTATGATAAATAAAATCATTCCACCAATATTGAATTATCACAATAATAAATAATAAGCTCTTGTGGTCAATTCTATATACTTAACAACCTTCCATGTGTCAGTTACAAATTCACTTCACCAATCATATAATAGTGAGTAAGGAAAGTTTAAATTCCTTTAATATCTACTTTGTCCAAAAATTTTTAGTAAAGTCAACCTTTAACTCATTAATTCAACTTCTTCTTTACCCACCAAACTCATATGTGCTCTTATTTCCAATATTATTGAACAATAGTAATAGTCAATATGTATTTATTATCAAGTAGTCACAAAATGATTTAATGACCAAGTTTGATGTATACCAATTCTGTATTAAGCTTAACTCTTCAACCCACACAAAAATTTACATAAAAAAATAACTTAATTAATGGTTCAATTGTAAAGCATGTCCTCTATGCACATTAGTTCAATAAAATCAAAATATAATTCAAATTTGCATCATACATACCTTTATTGCATTTAGTCCACACTATCCAATAATGTATTGATATTCATGCATAAAGTGATCTTTCACGCAACCTCTTAAAATTAAATATAATTAATTATCTCACTCTCAAAGTAAGTATCCATACCTCATCAAATTCATTTAGCTTAACTGAAGTGGCTTAGAATCGAGTATTATCCAAGTAATTCTCTACCGTTGACTTTGGCACTAGCTTAATATACATATACACGTAAACATTCACAATTTATATTTACTAGCTAAATTAAATGCAATTATTCCTTATTCAAGTCATCAACCATTCAAACTTATCAAGAAATAAATTATATTTAGAATGACTTCCTTTGTAGGTACCATAATACATAAGTTGTATTGTGGTTAATAATGATTCTTATCATACCTAGCCAATCCATAACTCATGCCATCGTGACATGAACACAATTGAATTAAAACCTTTGACTATACTTACTCCAACTATTCCTTTATCTTCTCTCTTTTGTATAGTTTATTAGTTAATATCAACCTTATATAAAACCTTTGATTAAAACCTTTGACTACACTTACTCTAGGTCATTTACTAACATCAACTATGTTTTTTAAGCACCATTAACTATATAAATACTTATAATTCTACTATAAAATAATTTAAGTATTAAATTAATAATCCTTATTAATAAACCATTATTTATGATAAAACCTTAATCATCAAATCAAAAATATAATTAAATGCAATTATAATCATAATTGAAATAATGTTAGCAAACATAGATGTGATAACTCTCTCCCTCTAAAAAAAATTTCATCCTAAAATTTATATCCTATTAGTATGTGAATAACTCAGGCATGATTGTTTCACTTATATCTCTCGTTCTATAGCCACCTTTGATTGGTATACCACATTTACTTGCACTGGAAAGGCATCATTATCACTACCTATTAGTGCTAGATAGCATATCAATATCATCATCTGTCAATTTGGGATAGGGTATCAATATCACCACCTATCCTTCCTTAGGTAGGGTATCAATATCATCACCTATCATTTTACTCATAAGGTATTAATATGACCACTTAACAATTTTATCATAGATAAGGTATCAATATCACCACCTACCATTTTACTAAGGTATCAATATCACCACTTATTAGTTTTATTGTGAAAAGGTATCAATATCATAACAAACCATAATTTAAATTATAATAAGCTTTAATACCATATTGATCACAACATCCCTTCTTGTTCCTCCATATTTTATGATGTAACAATGTCATGTATGAATAACCTAATATTGACAATATGATGCATGTATGTAATGATTTTATATCAATATTTGTCAAAACTATTCATAAATAATTCATAATTTTCAATTATTAATCATTTGTACTAAATGCAGAGCTATAATATCAATATAAGTCATGATATTTAATATTAAGAATTTTAAACCAATGCTTTTATACCATATTCATAACTTTTTTTAACCCTCATTAATTAACATATCATGCAATTTCTCTCCTTTTTAATTTAAAATCATTAGATGCCTGAGTAATAACAGTAGGGGCACTAACTCTTAATTTTGCTACGTAGTATTTACCTTTAAATTATTTTTCACCTGCCTTCTCTTTATTCTTGAATATCAACTTCCTAAAAATTCTCATTGGTCTTAAACATGCCCTCTTGTAGATCAAAATTACCTCCGTCTTCACCTCTATTTTTTATAACCCTATTAACCACTTCTGCTTACTCTATTACTAAATTTAATCAGATCGCACCAGTCAGTATTAGGATTATAATATAATTTCTAATTATGCAATATATCATTTATAGACAGTAAAATCAAAATGTTATAAAATTTTCAAATTTAGCATCATATGCTAACCAAAGCTCTCATACCACTATAACATGTCACACCTAGTTGGTGAAACATGCTCTTGTAGAGAGATTAATAAAAATCATATAATTAGGAATTCATTAATCAATATACAAAGGATTTGTGATTTTTAAATTTACTTTATTATTATTATTTTTACATTGGCGGAATATATTTGGTCTATTTTAGTAACTGTTTAATTTATAACCTATGGCTTTAGCATCACCTACCGTATAAAATATTAACATCATAATAATGACATGCCATTTATCATTATTGTATTTCTAAACATGATTTATAAATTTTAGATAAGCCACATACTATATGTTTTTAGCCTCCCTGCTAATTTACAAGTATATAAGATTTATTACCTTTAGACTTACAAAGATAGTTACATAAATAAATATCTGCTGGGAATATATTACATGGTCCAAAAATAGTTTCAAAGGTTGTTTAAAACTTGAAATTATCCTAACTATACTGGTGTCTCACTGATTTGAATGTTCCTTTGAGTTACCTTAACCTGCATTCATTAAATAATAAACATTGAGTATAAAACTCAGTAGTACTTAATAATAATAAGGATGTTGTGAATAAAATTCAATTATTTTATTATAATATAAATATAATTAATAAATAAATCTATTGAGGAAATTTATAATAGTTATTTATAACAAATATAATGATAAATAAAATTATCATATTAATATTCAATTTTCTCTAGCAAAAATAAATAATGAATTATGGTAGCTATCTCCGTAAATGAATTAACTTTCCTATAGATCAATCAGAATGCCTTTCTGTTAATCAATATAATGGAATTAATAAAATCATTCCACCAATATTGAATTATCACAATAATAAATAATAAGCTCTTGCTGTCAATTCTGTATACTCAATAAGGTTCCATATATTAGTTACAAGTTCACTCCACTAATCACATAATAGCGATAACATGCTTATTATCCATGAATGCAAAATTAAAGTTGCATTCCTTTATTTCCATTAGAATGACATGCTATATGATAATGAATGCATTGCATAAGTGATTCCTCCATTCTTCATCATTTCATCATTCCACTATGAATTTTCACCTTTTTTTATGAAATGATCATTTCTCTATGATCATAGTAATCTTTATCTCTGATTATGCATAATCTGTACTAGGTATGGTTTCAATAATTAATTCATTTTCTCAGTACCTCTATATTTCTATAGGGTATAGTTTCAATAATTAATTCATTTTCTCAATACCTCTATATTTCTATATTTGTACTGTATATGCACCTATAACTATAACTGCATTAATACCATCCTTATATCACCTTATATGTGTGTATATATATACATATATACATGTTGTATGATTTATGACACATGATTTTAATGCATATGCATTTATGTCATGATGATACAACGGTAAATAATAACATCTCAAAATACATCAATACATTACACCTCTAACATCATCATGAATAATTAAACATTCGTAACACCTTACGTTATGAAGCTTGAATCAATAATAAGGCATCATTATGAATCAAAAATAATACAAAATATCCCTATATCACATAACCATCATTGATGATTAATAATTAAATACACATAATGTTTTCATTCCAAAACTTGAATCACCAAGCTTTTTACTTCACCAACAATTTCATTCATAGTATAACTATTATTAGGCACAATATAATTCATACCATTCATCATTAACTTTTGAATACCACTATATTAGTTAACAATAGCTTAAAATAAACTAATAAATAATCAATATACCTGTCGACATTCAATTATATAAACGTATTATCCAATACATATACTAATTGTTTATATATTGCCTCATTTAAAATTTATAATAAAATAATTATCTTTTAAGAGACTATTTGTTACTTGCTAATCTCATTTCAATAAACAGAAACTTAATTTCTATCATTCATTATTGCTTTATGATGTATATATGTAAATGTTAGGCATCAATAGCATCAATTGTTTTGGTAAATAAAATTCATTAAAATTAAAGGCATCAATTCATATAAATAGCTCAAACTTTACGCTCTTTGGGCATTCATAACTTGCTAAATTTGATTTGTACTAACCTATTGAGAACTTTCATTTCCTAAATTAAATTACCAATTATATATGATAAGAGATCATACGCATATTAGCTTATAATCTTGTCTTATTGTAAATTGCTCTCGAATATATGATTTATTTATTTACTAACTCTTATATATAGATATAAAGAGTTAACAGTGACTAAATAAAACATGATTGTAGTATTCCTGCTAACAAAATATAATAATCGTATGTTTCTTTACAACTATTAATATTATTCTCTTTTGGGTAAGTAACATAATTTATTAGTATTTTATTTATAAATAATAATTAATAAAGATAAACGTATTCAATAATAAAATTTTAATAGATAATTCTACCATATCAATTTATCCATTCAATAGGTCTTTTGTATACATGTACTAGTCCTTAATAAGTGAGCATATATTCCAGCAACAACAATCTCTCATACTAAGGATCATCTCACAATAACACATCAATTTAATATATGTAACTTTCTTTTATTAAATAACCTATACTCACATTTATAGAGTTGATAGATAATGACACAAACTTGTTATCGCTTTAACTTAGTCCGCATATGGAATAAGAGTAGTAATTCCTTTACTTTCCTCGCCTGTACATAAGCTCAATGGTATTTAAATTAAATAAATTATTTGTTGATATTAATTGCATTCATACACATACGTAATACACATATCACTTATTTAATGTTGAATTGCTTAATAAATTAAATCTTATTATTAGCTATATAATGTTGATCATAATAGATAAACATGTATGCTCGCTCATAATTCTAGCAAAAGCACCTAACTTGTTTAATTTAGGCATTTTAATTATATCTTTAATAAATTTATATCCATCAGGCATAAATGACCATTTGGTCATTTAACACTACTTTATTTAACTAACTCTACCATCATACTCGTTTACATGCTAATACACTAGGCATTAATATATATATATTCTACTGTATACAAGTTACTCTATTTATCCCATTTCTTCTTTTGTTTTAAACCAATTTTAACATAGTTGTATTCATATATTCAAGTGCCTTAAGCACAATTCAATATCTCTATACTTGATAAACTTTCAACACAAGGTCAATGTTTATTGTGCACATAACTACACCTAAATTCATGGTTGATGTTTAGCTAAGATATTGGCAAAGTTCAATGGTTTAAATGCAACTCAATGTCAATTTTGGCTATGTAATATTAATGCTTATTATTTAAATAAGTTGGCACACTTATGGTATGAGACCATATTTACCTAAGAATTGGTGGTCCAATAGTTCTTTAGTTAAGTGTGTTTTATGGTAGAAATCCTTAATCCATTGAGTGCATCATACACATGTTAATTAAGGTCGATTCTTAAGGAGTCCCCCCCAAGTTAGTCTTAAATTTTAAATAAATAACTAAATAATTTATCATCAAATAATTCAACATTAGGCTGGAAAGAATTTCAGTCTTGCAAATAGATAGTACAACTATTTTATATATGTTCTTCCTAAGATATAATTGGTTACCACACTTAGCTTCTTTTAAGTTTATTACAAACACATATGCTCATCTATATTCATATAATTATGCTAAAATTTCTAAGATTATTGTTTAAGGTAAGTATCATAAATGCATGGTATATACATGTTCATATATTGATTCAATTGTAAGTTTGGAGGGAGTGCCTAAAAATCAGTAAATTATGTTCAAGAAATCTAATAGTTCTAAGGATCATAATTTCCACAGCTTATTAACATATTAACAGAGATCATGATGTAGTTCCCATATATTCTTTTCTTTCTTC
Organism: Dalechampia spathulata; assembly: GCA_948192965.1. Taxonomy (NCBI): domain Eukaryota; kingdom Viridiplantae; phylum Streptophyta; class Magnoliopsida; order Malpighiales; family Euphorbiaceae; genus Dalechampia; species Dalechampia spathulata. The sequence goes on along the minus strand of CANYBF011565237.1, from coordinate 10,847 downwards.
ACCTTACTTTATCTCTCATCTTCTTGTTATAAAGATGTAGTATATCTTTAAACATAGTCTTTTTTTTAATCTTAAGTAAATAATGCTTGTCAACAATTATAAAAACACCCACTTACTACTAAATATGTCAACATATTTACCCTTTATATACTACTTGACAGTTTTAAGAAGTTTAAATATTAGTGTATACATGAATAAAACTTCATTATAGCAGCTCACTTTATTACTTCTTATCTTATTAATCCATTAATTTACTTTCTTAGATTACCTAGATAAACATATAAGGATCATTCACACATAACATAATCATAGCTTACCTGAATTACATTGATTTCATCTTCTATCTTAGCTATAAATTTATTCCTTCTCAAAATCAAATCGCACGACAAGTTAACCAAAGCCTCCTTTTATTCTTCTTTGATATAGTTTATGGGGGATTCTAAGGTTGAAAAATTCTTATGATATTTATTCAGCAACACTCTTATTTCACACAATGGTAACTTAAGAAATTTACTTTTCTTTCTCTATTTTTTCTTTATTAATAGCCTTCTCCATTATATATGTTGGTATTTAAGAAATTTTCCTAATCATACTCTTCCTAATCCTTCTCATACCTCCTATAATCAAGTTATCCACTACCTCGTACGAGGCGATGGAGTTTGGCTTCTAACGAGTAAGGAAATTTTAAATTCAATTAATATCAAATTTATTCTAAAATGTTTAGTAAAGTCAACCTTTGACTCCTTAATTCAACTTCTTCTTCACCAACCAAACTCATATGTGCTCTCATTTCCAATATTATTGAACAATGGCAATAGTCGATAAGTATTTATTATCAAGTAGTCATAAAATGATTTAATGATCAAGTTTGATGTATACCAAGTCTGTATTCAGCTCAACTATCCAGCTTACACTAAAATTTACATAAAAAGTAAGTCAGTTAATAGTTCGGTTACAAAGCATGTCACATCTGCACATTAGTTCAATAGAAACAAAATCTGATTCAAATTGCATATACATACCTTCATTGCATTTAGTCCACACTATCCTATAATGTATTGCTATTCATACATGAAGTGATCTTTCATGCAACCTCTCAAAATTAAATGTAATTAATTATCTCACTCTTACAGTAAGTATCCATACCTTATCAAATTCTTTTAGCTTAACTGAAGTGGCTTAGAATCAGGTATTATCCAAGCAATTCTCTACCATTGAGTTTGGCACTAGCTTAATATATGTATATGTGTAAATATTTATAATTTATATTTATTACCTAAATTAAATGCAATAATTCCTTACTCAAGTCATCAACCATTCAGACCAATCAAGAAATAAATTACACTTGAATGACTTCCTTTGTATGTACCGCAATACACAAGTTATATCATGGTTAATAATGATTCTTATGCATCCTCAACCAATCCATAACTCATGCCACCGTGACATGAATACAATTTAATTAAAACCTTTAACTACATTGACTCAAACTATTCCTTTCTCTTCTCTCTTTTGTATAGTTTATTAGGTAACATCAACCTTTCATATATTGCTAACATAGGTCCTTTACTAATGTCAACTGTATTTTTTGAGCACCACTAACTATATAAATACTTATAATTCTACTATAAAATAATCAAATATTAAATTAATAATTCATATTTAATAAACCATTGTTTATGATAAAACTTTAATTATCAAATCAAAATATAATTAAATGTAATTATAACTATAACTGAAATAGTATTAGTAAACATGGATGTGACAGAAGAAATATTCTTCCTTCCTTAAACCCAAAATTACTATAGACACCCAAACACCTCATAAATCCTTACACTTAAATGCCTTGAATCAACAAACCTCATACTCTGGAACATTACCCAGTCCTAGAGTTACTCAAATCTTGGGAAGCCGTTTTCCAAGATTTTTAGGAGTCTCCTTAAAGCCAAACTCATTAAAGCATTTGAGCCATAATTCCAAACACCACCCCTAACCTCACTTGACACTAAAACCTACTATCACTACCACCAGCACCATCATCATAACACTAAGGATTATCATTCTATTAGGTGGGTCATTTAGGACCTTATTGACAAAGGTAAGCTTGAAGATCTTAAGAATTCCAAACCCTCTACTATGATAAACCCATTGTTTAACTACCATAAAGCCAACCATACTTACATAATTCAATTAGGGTTCCCAGAATATCTAGTTATCAGCTTCTTCTCTGCCCTTAATAGTGAGGAGATTGCGTGACTTCTGACTATCAACTTTAGGCTTGACAGTGGGTTTAATATTGGTGGTATTGACATTTTGTATGATAGTTCAGAGGATAAATTTATAGTTACTTAGAAATTTAATACATCTGAATCGATAAGGGTTTAAAAACCTAAGAAGGGTGAGTCAGTTGAGACTTCCAAGTTAGCCAAGCTAGCGCCTAAGGCTCCCAAGTAGTTGAAAGGATTGGATGCTAATAATATATCCTTTCGAGTTTGCAATATGACCCAAAGTGGCAAGGAATTTACTCCTCCTAATCTTGGGAAGAAATTAGATGCGTTAAATAAGTCAATTGAGATAAGATATACTGTAAATGAGGCTAGTTAGAGCAGTGCTCCAGCTCCATAATCTATTAATAAGGGTAAAGAGGTGGCTCAACCTGAGAATGTAGTTATCAAGCAGTTGAAGAAGATATAAGCTAATGTCAACATCTTGGACTTGGTGCTATCCTCCTAACAACATCAATGGACTATCGTTAAGGCACTTCTAACATGAGAATCTCTCTATTTACTTTTACCTTCAGCATGAAGAGCCAATTAGTGAACTAGGAACTAAAGTCTAGCATGATTTTTTTTCTAATATAGATATATTTGGCCGAGGGTATCCATTATAACAAGGCACTCTTCATTAGGGTATGTATCATGAACTTTTCCACTCCTCATATCATGGTGGATAATGGTTTTGGCATCAATGTCTATCCTTTTAAGGTATTGCCCAAGCTTGGGATTCAACCTTGAGACTTGAAGCAATCCAAGACTATCATCAAGGCATATGATAAGTCTAGGACGGAAGTTACCGATACCTTCACTATTATTGTTACTATCAAGCTTATCAATTCAATAGTGGAGTTTATAGTTATGAACATCCCATGGTCATTTATTTTACTTTTGGGTCGATCGTGGTTCCATCCACTTGGAGGTATGTCATCCACCTTGTAATAAAAGATCAAGTTTCCATGTGAGAAGGGTGTGGTCACCATCATTGCTGATGATGAGGCTGCCTTAGCCTGTATTAAGGAAGACATCGCGCTCATGACTGGTTTTCAGATCACTGCCATCCAAGAACCTGAGTCATGCTTATACCAACCAAGCCTCACCATGGAGAAGATATTATATAACATGAACTTTATAATTGATAAGGGTTAGGTTGGTACCGGTAAGGTTTGATAGAATTCAAGTAGGAGAAGAGGTATTGCATTGAGTTTGATTGAGCTCTTGAGCTGCTTAGCTTAGATGATTTCTTGGACTAGTAGTTTACCATCTTTGGAGATGTTTATGATTGGTCAGCCTTGACAGTATCAAAGAAGGTCACTGCTACTTCTTCCACCATCAACCCTGATGTTGATTTCTAGATCTTTTATGATGTGGATCTCACCACTTATTGCCTTGAGCCAAAGACTACTACAATTTCTACATTAGAAGCCAAGCTACAAAGTTTAGATATAGGTGATTTACTACTTTAGAAGGTTTACAAGAACATCGCCATCTTAGTAGATAGTACATTTGATAAGATTTTGTATGAGGATATGGATGTCCTTATATTTGTACTCTTTAATGATGATGTAATCCTTTCAAAGTTTAATACAATGAAAAATATTTTTGCTTATGTTTACAATGTGTATTCTAATGGCATTGTGCATAAACATGAGCATTATTTGAGCATTTTTGACATTAATATATCAAACATTGAAATTATTAACATTAGCATAGATGATAGACCCTATCCTCTATAGATTTTATCTGACTTAATTTCTGATAGGAGAACAAAAATCACTATAGTGTTGAAATAATATGTAAAAGCCCTTGGTCTAGGATATGAAGACATACTAGGTGTCAACAAAACCATTACACAATATATGATTCCAATCAAGCCTAAGTTCAAGCCAATTAATCAAATGCTGCATTAGCTTTGACTAAAATGGGCTCAGAAGGTTAAAGAGGATATACAAAAGTAGTTTGATACTAAGTTCTTTGAGGTGGTTGACTACCCAAATCGGTTTGCTAATGTGGTTTTAGTTTTAAAGAAAGATATCAGGGTTAGGGTCTATGTAGACTACAGGGATCTGAATAAGGCATGCCTAAAGGATAACTTTCCTTTGCCTCACATTGATATGCTAGTCGATAGCACAACCACCAGTGCTATGTATTCATTTGCTGATGGGTTTTTTTTTGGATACAATCAAATTCTCATGGCTATCATGGATAAGATGAAGATAATTCATCATAGAATAAGGGACTTATTACTACAAGGTCATGCCCTTCGGTATGAAGAATGCTAGCGCTACCTATTAGAGGGTTGGAACATCCTTATTACATGATCTAATCCATAAAGAGGTTAATTTTTATATGGATGACATGATGGTCAAGTCTCCCACCAAAGAAGAGCATATGACTGCTTTTGATGAATTTCTCATATGAGTTGAAAAGTATAAACTTGGGCTGAATTCAAAGAAGTGCACATTCAAGGTGATGTCAAATAAGCTATTGGGTCATGTGGTCAATTAGAAAGGTATTAAGGTGGATCCTAATAAGGTTAGGTTGATCCATGAGATGCCTATTCTTAGAATTGAGATCGAAGTTAGGGGATTTCTAGGGTAGCTCTTGTACATCAGCAAGTTCATTGCTAAGCTCACTACTATGTGCAAGCTAATCTTTAAGCTTTTGAGGAAGAACTAACCTTTGGTTTGGGGTGAGAACTACCAGTTTGCATTTGAGAGGGTGAAGCATTACCTCTTTAACCCATCAATTCTATAATCGCCTTGGTTGAGGAAGCCATTATTGCTCCATCTTACTTTAGAGAAGGAGTCAGTGGGTATAATGGTTGCTCAAGAGAACAAAGTAGGATTGAACATGCCATCTACTATCTAAGTAAAAAGCTGTTGCTAATACAATGCAAATACAAAACTTTTGAAAAGTTAGGCATGGCTATAGTGTAGGTCATTAAGAAGCTCAAACATTACTTTAATTCTTACTAAGTTCAGGCAATCTCAAAGCTTAACATAATGAAGTACTTGTAGGAAGCTCCTTCACTAGTGAGGAAACTTTTTAGATGGCTGATCCTATTATTAGAATTTGATGTGTAGTACATCACTAAGAAGGTGATTAAAGGGAAAACAATTACTAATGCTTAGTATCTAGGTTGGTGGATGATTTTGAATCCTTTGAACTAGACTTCCAAAATAGGCACTTGGGGGTAGTTGACATCCATAAATGATAGTTTCACTTTCATGGTATGGTCAATAAGAGAGGTGTAGGTATAAGAGTTATGTTGATCCCTCTTGAAGGAGAACTGATCATGCTTTTGAAGTGATTAAGCTTCCTAGTCACTAATAATATGCTTGAGCATGAAGCATGTCTGTTCAGGCTCAAAGTTATGGTAATGATTGATGCCCAAGATATTGAGGTTTTTGGTGATTTGATACTCGTCATTCACCAGTCCATGAGTAAGTAGGATGTTAAAGACGAGAGGCTCAAGCCTTATACTAAATACATGAAGCTCATTGTTTACAATTTCAGCTCTAATAAATTCATTCATACTCCATGAGATGAGAATCAGATGGCTGATACTTTGGCTACACTGGCCTCAGTGTGTGAACGACCAAAGAGTTAGGTTTAGCCTATGATCATCGAGCAATCAAGGATCCCTTACTATGAGGGAGAATAGATAATTACATTAGACCAGTAAGATAAGACTTCATGGTATGCTGATATAATGAATTTTCTTAGAACTAGTGCTTACTCGGAAGAGGCTAATAAGATAGATAAGCTATCTTTATGAATAATAGCTCATTTTACCTGGCATCAAGGTGTTCTCTATAAAAGAATAGTTGATAGTTTACAACTTTGGTGCATATTAAGGAAGGAGATTGAATCAGTTATGTAGATAGTGCCCACCAATGCCTGTGGATCCAACATGAATGGATTCATATTGTACTACATACAATTTATACAGTAGTGTCATGAATGTCAGATTCATGGAGATCTAAGTCACATCCCATCGATCAAATTGTAAAATTTAATGATACCACGACCTTTCTAAGCTTGGGGAATTGACATCATGGATGAGATTCATCCTAATACTTCTAATGGGTATTGATACATACTGGTGGCTATTGATTACTTCTCTGAGTTGGTGGAGCCAGAATCCTATAGTAACCAAAGGTAAAGTAAGTTACCAAGTTTATAAAGAAGAATCTCATATGCCAATATAGAGTACCACATCACTTAGAGTCAGATAATAGAGTGTAGTTCTAAGGCCAAGTGATTGATTTACTAGAAAGATATGCGATCAAACATCATTGATCTTCTCCATGTCACCCTCAAGCTAATGGGGTAGTCAAAGTGGCTAACAAGATTATTAAGAGAATCTTGGCTAAGACATGGGATACTTACTAGGATTGGCATGAGTAGTTACCATTTGCTCTATAGGGTTATAAAACCACTATAAGGAGTCCTATGAGTGCTACCCCATATTCACTAGTTTATGAGATAAAATTTGTATTACTAATCAAAGTGAGCTGAAGTCACTTTAGGTTGTTCTAGAAGCTTAGTTGCTAGAAGCTAAAGAGAAGAGAGCTAGATATGAGCAGTTAATAGCCATTAATGAGAAGCAACTGAAGGCTTTGCATCATTTAAAGCTTCACAAAAAGCACATAATAAATGCATTCAACAAGAAGGTCAAGCTTATTGCTATGCGAGATGGTGATATAGTTCCAAAGCAAGTTAGACTCATTATTCATGACTCATATGGAAAATTCAAATGTCATTGGAATGGCTTATTCCTAGTTAAGAAGATCTTATCTAAAGGTTTTGTTTGCATCTCAAACTTAGAGGGTAATCAATTCTTCAAACTTATCAACCATGATTGGTTGAAGTAGTATTTTGTCTAGAGTAAAGGGCAAAAGGAAAAGCAAAAATAAATAAAAGCAAAAGTTTGGCAAGCTGAAAACTTGTATAGGTGGCTCATGAAAAAGTTAAGGCACAAGAAAAAATACATGGTCGATGACTTGAAAGTCCACTTAGATGGTTCATGTAAAAGTTAAAGCTCTTGAAGCAAAAGGAGAATGTCAAAATAGTTGATCAAAAAATCCTGCAAGTGATTAGTTAGCGATATGAGTTTACTCTAATGCATATTGGAGCTTTTATGCTGATTTTAACATTTTCATGCAAATATTTTAATCTTAGTAATACAAATGGAACACATGTTCATATACTTAACCATAAGTAATACTAATTTCAAATATAAGACATTGTCTTTCTTTATTGCATACAATTTTATTGTCTAACAATTTATGTAATACACATAATTAAGTATGGCATAACACCCACATCTCATGCTCATTATCCATAATGGATCTAACTCTAGGGGTCTCTACCGGTACAATCATGTAGCATGACCAAGTCTTCTCCATATGCTCTAAGAAGTAGGATAATAGTCATCATCCCTTGAAATATAACTTTTCTAAGTTAAAAACCTACAAATATGGCTTAGAATTTGTACCTATAGCAGTAGTAAATTACCGTTAAAGCACATAGACTATTCCTACTTCACTTTATCCAACCTAAGGATTGTCTTTACCATGATCATTAGAAAAAAAGTATGACCCTACTCCATTTGGTCTATTATACGACCAATTATTAGATCTTCATGGTTAGATGGGTCGATAAATAGAAATTGTACCAATAGTCGGAATCCAGCTACCCTCAACCATGAAGGGGTAATCACTAGCTTATGGTTGCATAGTTGGAAGATAGTGGTGAGATCAATAGAACCCTCTATGAGTAGTGATCATGCTATAGTAGGGTTAACATCAAACACCATAATCAATTATAGGATCACTTCCTTAGTAGGTGCTAACATCATCAATATCATTATCATGCTGCATGTTAGTTTGAGGATAGCAGTGAACTGCTCATACATCAGACATAGCTTCACATGTCCAAATCGGAAGACATGGGTCACTAAATCCTACAACTGCACCACAACATATAGAAAAGGAGAGTTGATAGGGACTTACTTAAATGTCTTTAGATATTAAAGTCCAAACTCCCTTAGTTAGCCCACTCAATATCGCTCCATATGCAGTAACTAGTATAGAAGGCCAAAAGTAATTATTGAGTCATTTTTTATTCCTATGATGAAGAACATATAGGTTAAGTTTTTATAGTGGAGCATAATACATAGTGTTCTTACATAAGGATAATAACAATAAGCATTTTGGGTTTCACTTTAAAATCCAAAAGATACAATTTCTAAGCCATCAGTAGTATTTAGAGTTTGTACACTACACCTCATATATACTAAGCCTATCAGGATGGGGGTAGACTTATTCCAAACTCACCAATTAGACACTTGTACACGTATCATATAATCTAATTCCATTTAGTTTTATGCTAGCCAGGTTGTTTTCTTTTTTACTTGATCCTAGATTAAATTATTGAGATGGTCTCTCAACTCATCCATGGAGTGGCTAGCTCTTCAATGTGATATACACCATCCCTATATGCATGGGAAACCTAGTGGCAGCTTGTTTGGGATCTTGGGCTCTGGCAATAGTCCAAACTCATAAGCCATAATCTTTATGGTCAACATATAATTAGTGATAGACTTAACAAAAGTCACAACAATTTTAGAATCAATAAGAATTCTACTCACATCAATGACTTACCAATAATCAATGAATCAATCTTTAAGCTATTAGCTGTAGAGATCCAACCCCTACATTAGATGGGCTAATCTACTGCTACCCTAATCTAACTTATCGATGGTGTCGATGATGTTCTAGGTGTCATTGAATAGTATGCATTGGTAGGTGGGGCTTTCTCTGTGATCCAGAGTGAGGCTTGTGATAGATGACACCAGGGGCTCATTTGGAGTGAAAGTGCAATCCTCTTAAGGGGCTGCAAGATGGAGTAGCCACCATATGGTTTCAAATTTAGTATAACCAACTTAAAGCATGAGTGTTAAGTGAAACCCTTCAGAGATGGGTTCTAGTGGTGAAGATATATTTTCTCATAGTTTCAAGTTTGATTTTACCATTTTAGTCAAGTTAATTATCATAGGCAGGTGAGCATTTATAAGCATGGATAAAGCACACAACATGATGTAGCATTGTAATAAAGATCAAGATAAATAAAGCATGATAAAATATAATATGGCAAAGCATAGGCATGAGATGTGAGATGATATGATAATTATGATAAATATAGCATGATATCATGACATGACAATCATGGAAAATATGGCATAACATTATGACATGATAAATATGGTAGGGGATCATGACATGGTAGTCATGGTAAATATAGCATGACATCATGATATGTTAAGGCATTCATCAGAGTAGGTATAAAGTAAATAAGCAATGTTACACATATAAAAGATAAAGGCTCACAAAAAGGGATTGAGAGAGAGATAGGAGATACATGATGAATAATGTTGATCATACATGTAAAAGGGGAAATGGGCCTATTCTATTACAAAGGGACTTCATAATACAAAATATGAGTCATTAAGCAATAACTCCCCCATTCAAGAAGATATGACATTGAATGGCACGAACCAAAAAATGCACGAATAGAAAGTGCACAAATAAATAAATTAGACAAATAATGTTAGATAATAAAAGGAATATTGAGATATGATTGATTAATTCAATGCCATATGAAAGCATGAATCAAGGATCAAAAGCTCTAGAATGTATCGGTAACATTCTTGAATTAATACGAGCTAGATCATGAAAAATGTTAAAATAATCAATTTTAGGGAAAATTAATAAAGGACATAATTAGAAGATTCTAAGGTCATACATGATATCGCTTAGAAATAAATCAACATCCAATTAAGCATAACAACATCATTAAACTCAAAATTACAATTAAATTTAATTATGAAAATATGCAAATTAATTGATTTAATAGCAAAATCAATTAAGTCAATCATGTTGATTAAAATTGGAAGACTCTAACATCATTAAACATTAATTATAACATGAATCATCATCTAATTTAATCTTAATCATATTAATTGCAACTAAATCAAATCAACAATAGCATTTAAATTGACTAATCAATTTTGAAGCCAAAATTAATGAAATCAGATTGATGTATGATGAATTTAGATCATTAGGATCACTGTGAGATCATAAATGCTATTGAAAACTTCAAAGAAATTAAAAAAACTAAAGCAAAACTGATTGAAAATACAAATTTTAGCAAACCCATAAGATTATATGCATCATATATAAATGTTCATCTGATACATTAAGTATGAAAAGCAACTATATATGATGCATAAAGCATTACATGTGTCGTATAAAGTTATCCAATAGAAGGAAAATTTAAGGTTTTTTTAGCAAAATCATAAATTTAAGGTAATTTGTTTGATTGTTACAGTTCATTTAGGTGATTATGAGGCCGTAAATGCTACTGCTGTCACACCCGGCCCATACCCAGGCAGACATGCTCCCACGACACAGACAGTGATCCTTTAAGAGAACCACTACCTGTGACGTCAGGGATACATCGTACAGACGTCGTATGGGGACCCACTCTAAGCCTAATGGTGGTTGT
>CANYBF011565186.1:0-14156 GCA_948192965.1 Dalechampia spathulata | reverse complement strand
GAGATAGAAGCAATCGTTGCTTGCTTGGATTCCCTCATTTTCATGTGGATACTGTTGGAGGCTACCTAATTTGGTGGTTTTTGGTTTGCTACAACCATAAACGGCATAGAGATCAAGAACGAAGGAGAACTGCATTGATATGTAAGATTTATTATCTTATGCCACATCTAATCTCTAATTTAGTTTCCTTGTGTTTTGATGCAAAGATCCTCTCTTGGTTTATTATTTTAAATAAAAATTTTAAATTTCTTCTGCTGCTTAATAACATAGCAAACCAACAAAAAGGTCAGGCCCTTTGACTTGAAAAATGCAGGTGATACCTATCAGAGAGTTGCAATAACCTTATTGTGTGATTTAATCCATATGAGGTCAAAGTCTATGTAGATAATATGATGGTCAAGTCTCCTACCAAAGAAGAAAATATGGCTACTCTTGATAGATTTCTCATGTGAGTTGAGAAATACAGACTTAGGCTAAAGCCAAAGTACACATTTGAAGTGATGTTTGGCAAGCTATTAAGTCATGTAATCAACCAGATGGGTATCAAGGTAGATCTCAATAAGGTGAAATCGATCTGTGAGATGCCTATTCTTAAAACTAAGATCAAAGTTGGGATATTCCTAGGACACCTTTAGTATATCAATAGATTTATTGCTAAGCTCACAACCATTTGTGAGTTTATTATAAAGCTTTTAAGGAAGAACCAGCCTTTGGTTTGGGATGAGAAATGCCAATTTGTATTTGAGAGAATGAAGCATTATCTCTCTAACTAATCGATTCTATAGCTACCTTAGCTGAGAAAACCATTGTTGCTCTACCTAGCCTTGGAGGAGTCAGTTGACAAAAGAACATAAATCTTCAGAGTGTTGAAATAGCATATAAAAGCCTTTGCTCTAGGCTATGAAGATATGTTAGGTGTTGATAGAACTATAGCATAACATAGAATTCTGATCAGACATGAGTTCAAGCCAGTTAAGTAGAAGTTACATTAGCTCTAACCAAAATGGGCTCAGAAGGTAAAAGAGGATATCTATAAGTAATTGGATGCCAAGTTCCTTGAAGTGGTTGACTATCCCAAATGGTTGGCTGATGTGGTTTTAGTTCCTAAGAAAGATGATAGAGTCAGGGTCTATATAGACTATAGGGATCTAAACAAGGCATGCTTGAAGGATGACTTTATTAGTCTCATATCAATGTGCTAGTCAATAATGTAGCTACTAGTGTAATGTACTCCTTTGCTAATGGGTTTTTAAGTACAATCAGATTCTTATGGCTATCATTAACAAGGTGAAGATAGCTTTCATCATGGAATAGGAGACCTATTGCTATAAGGTGATGCCTTTTGACTTGAAGAATGCAGGTGATACCTATCAGAGAGTTGCAACAACCTTGTTGCATGATTTAATCTATAAGAGGTCAAAGTCTATACAGATGATATGATGGTCAAGTCTCCTACCAAAGAAGAACATCTGGCTACTCTTGATAGATTTCTCATGCAAGTTGAGAAATATGGACTTAGGTTGAACCCAAAGAAGTGCACATTCAAAGTGACGTTTGGTAAGCTATTAAGTCATGTAATCAACCAGATGGGTATCAAGGTAGATCTCGATAAGGTGAAGTTGATCTGTGATATGCTTATTCTTAAAACTAAGATCCAAGTTGGGAGATTCCTAGGACAACTCTAGTATATTAGTAGATTTATTATTAAGCTCACAACCATATGTGAGCTTATCTTAAAGCTTTTAAGGAAGAACCAGCCTTTGGTTTGGGATGAAAACTGCAAATGTGCATTCAAGAGAATGAAGCATTATCTCTCTAACTAATCAATTTTGTAGCTACCTTAGCCAAGAAAACCATTGTTGCTCTACCTAGCCTTAGAGGAGTCAGTTGTTGCTATGATGGCTCAAGAGAATAAAGTCAGAGTTTAGCATGTCGTGTACTATCTAAGTAAGAAATTATTACCAATAGAATGCAGGTACAACACTATTAAGAAGCTATGAATGGCTATGGTCTAAATCACTTAGAAGCTTAGATATTACTTCCAATCATTCTAAATTTAGGTAATCTCCAAGGTCGATCCTATGAAGTACTTATATAAGGCTCCTTCATTGGTGGGGAAACTTTTTAGGTGGTTAATCCTACTACTTGAGTTTAATGTGTGGTACATCACTAAGAAGATTATCAAAGGCAGAGTGATTATTGGATTCTTAGTATTAAGGCTGATGGATGACTCTAAAACTTTTGAACTAGACTTCTCAGATGAGCACTTAGGGGTAGTCGATGTCTAAAAATGGCAATTGCAGTTTGTTCCCCAAGATGTAGAGGTATTTGGTGATTTAATGCTTGTTATTCACCAGTCCATAGTCGAGTGGGATGTTAGGGAAAAAAGGCTCAAGCCTTACACTGAATACATGAGGCTCATGATTTACAATTTCAGCTCATGTAAATTCTTTTATACTCTACATAATGAGAATCAAATGGTTAATGCCTTGGCCATACTAGGTTTAGTATGTGAGCGACCATAGTGTCAAGTTCAACCTGTGTTCATCAAGTAATTGAGGATTCCTTGCTATGAGGGAAAATGGATTATGGCACTAGACCAATAAGATGAGACTCCATGGTATGTTGATATCATGAATTTTCTGAGAATCGATGCATATCTGAAGGAAGCTAAAAAAACTGATAAGCTAGCTTTTTAGAGGCTAGCAGCTAACTTTACCTGGTATCAAGGTGTTCTCTATAAAAGAATAGTTGATGGTCTACAACTTTAATGCATATCAATGAAGGAGATTGAAACAGTCATGTAGATAATGCATGCTGGTGTATGTAAGTCCTACATGAATGGATTCGCTATATACAGGAAGATCTTGCACCAAGGGTATTTTTGGCTTACCATGGAGATAGACTATGTACAGTTTATTTGGTGATGTCATGAATGTCAGATTCATGAAGATCTAAGTTATGTATTACCAGTTGAATTACAGAATTTGATGATGCCATGACCTTTCTTAGTTTAGGGAATTGATATTATAGGTGAGATCCATCATAATGCTTCTAATGGTTATTGATACATATTTGTGGATGTTGACTACTTTTCTAAGTGGGTGGAGGCATAATCCTACAGTAAACTAAGGCCAAAGTAGGTTTCTAAGTTTATAGAGAAGAATCTAATTTACTGATATGGGGTACCGCATCACTTAGTGTCTGATAATGGAATGCACTTCTAGGGCTAAGATTTTAATTATTAGAGTAATATAGGATCGAGCATCATCAATCTTCTCCATATCGCCCTCAAGCTAATGGGGCAATTGAAGCAGTCAATAAGGTAATCAAGTGGATCTTGGCAAAGATAACATAAACTTACCGGGATTGGCATGAGTAGCTATCATTTTCTTTATGGGGTTACAGAACCACCAACAATGGGTCCTACGGGTGCTGCCCCTTACTCTCTAATTTATAAGAAAAAAGCCATATTGCTAGTTGAAGTGGAGCTAAAGTCACTTTGGGTTATTCTGGAAGCTCACTGCCAAAGGCTGAGTGTAAGAGAGCTAGATATGAATAGCTGGTTGTTATTAACGAGAAGCAGCTAAAGGCTCTCTATCATTTACAGCTTTATAAGAAGTGCATGGTGAGTGCGTTCAATAAGAAGGTCAAGCCTAGTGCTATATGGGAAGATGATCTGGTTCTAAAGTAAGCCAAATTGGCTATCTGTGACCTGTGTGAAAAGTTCAAACCTAATTGGAAGGGCCTATTACTGGTTAAGAAGATTCTATCTAAATATGTTATCTACATCTCAAACTTAAAGGGTAACTAATTCTCCAAACCTATCAACCTTGACCGGTTGAAGAAGTATTTTATCTAGAGCAAAAGGTGAAAAAGAAGAGAAAATAAAAATAAAAGTTTGGTGAGCTAAAAACTTGCATAGGAGGCACACATAAAAGTTAAGACAAAGGAAAAAATGCTTGCTTGATGAGTTGAAAATCCACTTGGACGGCTCATGAAAAAGTTAGAACTCTTAAAAGCAAAAGGAGAGTGTCAAAATAATTGATCAAAAAATCTTGCATGGGACTGGTCAATGACAGTGGTTAAGTCTGATGCATAGCAGAGAACTTCTATATTGGTTTCAATAATTTTATGCAAATGTTTTAATCTCATTAATGTAAATGGAATGAATGTTCATTAACTTAGCCATAAGTAATACTAATTTTAAATACAAAGCACTATCTTTCTTTGTTACATATGATTTTATTGCCTAATAGTTTGTGCAGTATAGATTCCTATATGTAGCATAGCACCCACATCTTATACTCATTATCTGTAGCAGATCCATCTCCAGGAATCTCTACTGGCATGATCTTGTGGCTAGGCCAGGTCCTCTCCATGTGCTTCAAGAAGTAGGATAGTTATCATCCTCCCTCAAACTCTGTCAGCTAAGGAATAGTCTGTTTGTATTAGTACTAACAATAAACCTTGACAGGACTATAATGAGTGCAACATCTGAATCTTGGTAGTGAAATGTAGTCTATGTATATCCTCTCTATCACATGTTAGATGTGCCCCCAAGGATAGGTCCATTTGACCTCACTCTTTAGGATGGCTCCTGTCTACTTTACCCAACTGTTGAATGTCAGTGTCCTCACCTCGTCGAAGGTGTCACCTCTCTGTATATGGCTATGAAGTGTGTACCTCTATAGATCACCCGTTGGTGGCATCAAGATCCTCAGCTTCTCCTAGAGCCAAATTTGTAAAAAAATAAAAAAAAACAAAAGAAATCTCTCTGAGTTGAAAACCTTGCAAAAGGCTGCTCAAGTAAAATTAGAGTGATTTACTAAGAAGAAAACCCAAGGGGCCAGTTCAGGTAAAAGTTAGAGTCTCAAGCAAAATTAGTAGCCCGATGAGCTGAAAACCTTACAAAAGGTGACTCATGCAAAAATTAGAGCAAAAATATAACTTTTCTAAGTTAAAAACCTGCAAAGGCAGCTTAGAATTCATACTTGCAATAAACAAAGACTATTATTGATGCATCTTAGGATCATCTCTACCCTAGAATCATCTCTACCATGATCATCAAAAAAGGGTTCCGACCCTGCTCCATCTGGTCTATCACTGGACCAATTATCAGATCCCTATGGTTAAATGGGTTGATGAATAGAAATTATGCTAGTAGTCCAAATCCTGCTACCCTCAGCTATGAAGGGGTGGTCACCAACTTATGGCCGCATAGTCAAAAGATAGTAATAAGATCTATAGAGCCTTTTGTAGTCAATAGTATTAATGTCATAGGGTTATTATCAAACACCCTAATTAAATAGTGGGTCATCTCTCTGGTAGGCTCCATCACTATCAGCATTACCGTTATGCTACATGAGACTTTGAGGATAGCAACAAAGTCCTCATACATCAGACATGACTTCATGTATCCAAATCGAAAGGCATGGGCCGCTCAATCCTAGAAAAGCAATGTTAATGGAGACCTGCTGGAAAGTCTTTAGATATTAGAGACCAAACTCGCTCAATCAACCCTACTCAATATTGCCCCATTGGCGAGAAAGAGTACGAAAAGCAGAAAGTGATTATTGAGTCATGGTCTATTCCTACATAGAAGAACATATGAGTTATGTTTTGGTTGAGAAGCATAATGCATGATATTCTTAGAGAAGAGTAATGATAACAAGCATTTTGGGTTTCAATGAATCCAAAATATACAGAGTTCAAGTAGTTAATAGTTTATAGTGTTCGTACATCACAACTCGAGTGTACTAGGCCTTCATGTTAGGCTATGCTACTCTATCCTATGCTTTAATATAGAAACTTCAAAGTTTCAACACTATGTATATGGAATCAGATGCCATATCTGCTCTAGGCATTGTCATCTCCTGACTACTCCTCATCTAGACTAGGATTATTAGGGACCTCAATGTTGTATTGCTCTAAGCGTGCTATCAACCTAGCGATCTCTCTACTCATCTCCTCAGTCATTCAAGCATAGTGATCTTTCTCCTCATGCTCCAAGCATCAACTCGTCTACATTAACATAGTCATATAGGCATATAAGTCATGCATCCATGCATAAGCATCATAAGAATAATCATAATATATGCTTACTTGGATGTCCTGCATCTCATAACTATGGTAACGGTGCAGTCTTGTCAACAGTCTCATAGCATCAGCCATGACATCCTGAGCCACTTGCATATGTTAAACATATGTTAGATCAATAGAATCAACATGTTAATACACTTCATTTACTCATATTAGTGGTGTTTTGTGGTTTGAATTCAATCTCATCTCTTATCAGCACCAGGAATGATGTCTCATATAGGCGGCTGAGCTTGTCATAAGTATAGATTAGCAGGTTTTAAGGCCACATTAGCTAACCCTTAATGAAGCTCTATAGATGCTCATATTTGAGAGGCATATCTGGAGTGTCAGGCTCTGGTCTTGATGGTATCACTTTAGACACAGCATTATATGATCTCTTTAAGGTTTCGTCACCTTAAGAACTACCAATAGCTAGTGAGCCATGATGTCCACCTCTACCGCTAGAAGTGTTAGGTCTGCCACCAGATCCACTTGCTCTATCATGCTAGCCTATACATGTAGAAAGCTCAACAAGCCCCAGTAACTGCATCTGGATGAAAGCTTAGTAGTCCATCGATGACTCTAACAATTGCTCTCACCTGAGAATGCCAGTTAAAGTAGTAATCACCTTTGGAATTGTATCAGTACATAACGCCTAGAACATAGCTCATGGTAGTGCAACAAGCTCCACAGGTCCCTCTAGCCCTAATTATTAGTCAACAATATGCCTATTTAGATAGAAAATATGATACTTAGGACTTTCTAACAGTATGTGACACTCGTCTTTATGAGATGAATTGGTCAAGTACTTTAGCCATGGGAACATGTTACTCTAAGGATAAGGGCCGACCTATTTCAAACAACAATAATAGTCAATCAGATGTCTGCTCAGGTATCATCTAAAGCAATTTAATTTAGTTTTGTGTTACTAAAATTGCTTTCTCCTTGCCTAATCTAATGTCCAATTCATGCTTATGAATGCTTAAACTTGGCAATCCCCAGTGAAATCATCAAAAAATCTCACTGTTGGCCAAATTCTACTGGCTATATACATAATATGTAGTAAATTTTTACTAACGTGTGTCAGCTTCTATAGTACTTTGCTAATATATGTCAGTTACTCATGCAGATATACTCATAGAATTAGGCCTCTTACAAAAATTTTAGAATTTTTGGAGATTATTTTCCCCAACAAGTCTAATTTTCATGGCCTATAGCATCTAAAAAATCCAAAAAATTAGTCCAAATACAGTGGATTAATACTTAAAAATTTAGGTATTTTCTCTAAACCATTTTAATTCTAATTTCACTAATAAATTACTTTTCCATGTCTAGTATAGATAAGAAATTAATCCAGTAAACAATTAGTTTTAGTCAAACTGTTGACTACTGATCAAACCATTGACTATATAGTGTCATATTCCAGCAGTGGGTCTAAATGCAACCTTTGGAGATATTAGACACTTATTTGATGGCACGAGCATAGATCCAATAGTTGATCACTTCTGAACCAATAGTTGTTCACCCTGATCTAATAGTTGATCATCTTGGTTCTATAGTTAACCAGCTGATCTAGCAACAATCATAAGATCAAGCATTTGACTCTTAAACCCTAGCAATAGGCATCTAAACCTATATTTTATATGATTTTTAAGCCTTACAGTAAAGCCATTGGTCCAACAGTTAACCCAATTAGCATTAATCATTTCACCCGATCACTGGGCTCCTAATGGCAGAATTGGTTTACAAGCCTTAGCATGAGCACTATCTTATCAGCATTAATCATCTCGCCTAAGCACCAAGATTCCAATGGTAGAATAGGGTTGCAAGCCTCAACATGAGCACTATCTAATTAGCATTGATCATCTCACCTAAATACCAAGCTCCCAATGGTAGAAATGGGTTACAAGCCTCAGTATGAGCATTCAATCAGCATTGATCATCTCGCCTAAGCATTGGGCTTCCAGTGGGTTATATTTCATTCCTCAATGGAGTTACAAGCCTCAATATGAGCATCTGATCAGCACTGATCACCTCATCTGAGCATCGGGCTCCTAATGGCTATATTAGATTACATGTTTCTCCCTATAAAGTTGTAAGCTTCATCATAAGCATTTGAGTTGGTTTCTCCCTAGTGGATCATATTTTCTTCCTTAATGGAGATATAAGCCTCAGCATGCACATCTTAATTAAGTTTTCCCTAGTGGATCACTTTTATTTCCCCTGTAGATCTTGATTTTCTCTTGTGGAGTTATAAGCCTCAACATGAGCATTCTGCAAGCCTTAGTACAAGCATTCTGTAAGCCTCAATATAAGCATTTAGCAAGCCTTAGCACGAGCATCTAGCAAGCCTTAGCATGAGCATTGACCCTCGACATAAGCATTGATCAGGTATTTTCCTTACTTTTTTTGGTGAAAAGTCATGTGGTGATTAAGTCTCACTTTGACAACTTTTACTTATGTCACCTTAAAGTGATCTTAATTAGGGGGTAAACTGTCGACCCTGACTTTTCACTTGCGAGCTATAATTTTGGATTTTCATTGATTCAACTTAGTATAGATCCCTAATGTTGATCCCAATTTGCACACACACCTTTGAGCCTCCCTTAAATGTTTTGGATATGCAGAGCATGTTACATTTCACTTATGGAAGATGGAGCATATAACATGCACTTTCATGATATGTAGAGTACAAAGTGCTATATGCTATGCATGTTCTAAAAATATACACATGGTGGGCGGTCTTTTCCTAAGAAAATTTAATATGCTTTATATGGTACTAAGCATTTATACCCTAAATGATGCTTGTTTAACCTATGGTGCACATCCCAATGCACTTACATTGGGTGGCACACATAGGTTAGAAATACATCATGTTGGGCATCACTGCTACATACTATGCGTATAGCCTTTTCTGGGCTATATGTTGTGCATATAGCACTATATACTGTGCACATGGCTCATAATTTTCTAAAATCCCATATTGCTAATGTGTTTTCCTTAATCCCATGACCCTTACCTATAAATACACACCTTGTATTTATGGAAAAGAGGTCCAAAATTTATAAAATCTACCAAAACTCTATCAAACTGCATTCTCATTTAATTAAGCCTTTAATTAAGTAATTAATTTAGGATTAAAGACTATTTAATCCTACTTACATCCTTAATCATGTTTGGAATCAAGATCACAAAAGCTAATCCTACTTTGGTAAGTTGAATGCCTATTCTCTTCTCCTTTTATTCTTGATTTCATTACAGGTTTGTGATTTTTGGCTTTATTTTGATGATTTGTTTCAATCATGAGTGATATAATGATCTCTAATGCTTGTTCATGGCATAAATGATTTTTTATGGTCGTAAATCTGTTAACATTTGTGTTTTAGTTTGTTTTTTTACCAAAAAACATGTTTTTTGCTGATGTTTGTTCACTACATGCTATGTATAACATGCTATGAGCACCACACATAGCATATATGTGGTGTACATCACACTATATATGGTGCACATAGTTGCCTAATTTGCCAGAAAATCCTATTTTTCATTCATTTTTCACTTGTTTTCTGATTTTCATTGAGGTCTTTAGTAGAATTAAAGGCTTCATAATAGCCCCAATGATCTGAATTCATCATACATTGGTTTTGCATCCTTACTTTTGGCTTCAAAATTATGTTTCTTAAGTTAAATGCTTATTTATTTTGTTAATTTGATGTTGATGATATAATTGGCTTTGATTGGTTGAGTTTTCTATCTCTAATTGACATTTGAATGATGTTAGAGTCTCTTAATTCATTATGCCATGATCGATTTCATTTGATTTTGCCATTTAAATCAATGATTTTGCTTAATTTCTTAATTAATATATATATATATATATATATATATATATATATATATATAATTTCAGCACTTGACATAATTAGCTTAATGGGATGTTTATTTATTTCTAAGTGATGTCTCATGTGATCTTAGAATCTTTCAATTATGCTATTGATCAATTTGCCTAAAATTAATTATTTTACTTGATTTTCATAATCCAGCTCATGTTTATTCCCATTTTCATGATTGTTATCATTACATTTATCGAACCTCGACCCTTGATTTGTGCATTGAATTGGTAGATCTAGTTCTAAATTTTATTTGCTACTAATGATTATTTGCTCATGTTTTACATTATTATTCGTGCATTTTCAGCTCATGCTGCCCGAGGTTAACGTTTCCCGAATGGTTGAGATATTGCTTAACATCTTGAATTTTATGTATCGATGAAGATCATTTGTAATAGAATAGGCCTCTATTTTATTTTCTCCTACAACATGCATGATTTAGCCTTACCTCATCGTGTATCCCCTATCTTCCTTAATCCCTTTCTTTGGGCCATCATTCCTAATTTTCATTCATACTCTATGCTTATTTTATCATTGCTATATAATGTATGCTATGTCATGTCATCTCACATGTCATGCCTATGCTATGTCATCTCACATATCATGCTTATGTCATGTCATCTCATATGTCATGCTTATGCCATGTCATGTCTATGCCATGTCATCCCACATGTTATGCTTATGGCATATCATCTCATATGTCATGTCTATGTCTTTATCAATTAAATGTCATTTAATTATGATTTATTTATCATTTGACATGATTAGTTTAATTAGATGTTGATTCATTTATAAATGATATCATATATGATCTTAGAATCTTCCAATTTTTCTTAAAATTGATTATTTTTCATGTCTCATATATCATTTATTGTCTAACATTCATTTATTTGTTACATTTTCCATTCATGCATTTTTTGCTTATGCTCCTCAAGGTTGTTTCCCTGAATGGAGGAGATATTACTTAACATCTCAAATTTTTGTATCGTCAAAGATCCTTTGTAATAGAATAGGCTTCTATTTTATTAGTTTTCCTCAGCATGTATGAATTAGCCTTATTTTATTATGTATCCCCCTATCTCTATCTCTCCCTTTCTTCAGGCCATTATTAATTTTGATTTATGCTATTATGCTTTATTTTGCTATTATGCTTGTTTTATCGTTGTTATATGATGTATGTTATGCCATGTCATGCCTATTTCATGTTATATCTCATATATCATGCCTATGTCATGTTATATTTCATATGTCATGCCTATGTCATGTCATTTATCACATGTCATGCATATGTCATGTCATCTTTCACATGTCATGCTTATGGTATGTCATATCTCACATATCATACCTATGCCATATCATATTTCACATTTCATATCTCACACGTCATGCTCATGCCATGTCATATCTCATATGTCATGCCTATATCATGTCATCTATTATATATCATGCCTATATCATGTCATCTTTTAGATGTCATGCTCATACTTGTACTATGTTCATCCCTCACATGTCATGCTTATATCATGTCATCTCTAACATGCCATGCCTATGCCATGTCATCTCTCACATATCATGCTTATGCCATGTTTTACTTACCATGATTGTTATATCATAATGTTATGTCATGATTATTATATCATATTTGTCATATTTTATCAGGTATGATTGTTGTCATGCTATCATGTTATATGCTTATTTCACGCTTATGAATACTCACTTGCCAAGGATAATTAACTTAACTAAAATGGTAAAATCAAACTTAAGACTTTGAGAGAATCGATTTTCACCACCCGAACTTATCTCTGAAAGGTTTGACTTAGCATTCATGCTATAGGTCGGTTGAACCAAATCTAGAACCATCTAGTGGTGACTCCATCTTATGACTCTTTTTAGTCTATTTCATTCTTCGAGGTAGCCCTTCGAGAAGACCACACTACCACTCCAAGTGGGCCCTCGGTGTCATTTATTACAAGCCTTGCTTTGGATTGCAACGAAAGCCCTACCCACAATAACTATTATATTTTCAAGTATAAATAGATGAGTTTTGAAGTTAGAAAATACAACAAGAGATTTCAGACAAGAAAAATGATTAAATCTATATACATCTAAACTACTATTCTAAGAGCCTCAATTCCATATATATTAATCTTTTTAATAATTTTTGTAAAATTTGTATGGGTTATTATTCTTAAACTACTCATGTATTATGAGAGGTTTTTCAAGTACGCTTTTTTGTGAAAAACTTGAAAAGGTTACAAGTGAGTCTATAAAAATTTGACGTTATTAAGTTAGCTTGCTAAAACTTGAAGAGGTTACAAGTTAGCCTGCTAAAAACTCTGGATTGTAAAGGTTTCAAGTTAACTTTAAAAATTTGCTATAGTGATTTGATATAGTGGAGCCTTAAAATATTGGTTTTGATAAAGTTGATGTAGGCATTTAGGTCAAACCATTATAGATCATGTTTCATTATTTTTCTCTTCTCTTTTCATTTTATCCTGCTAATTTTCAACTATTTCACTTTGAAAGGCTTTTATAAAAAAGATTCCACCTAAAGTAATATCCTATTTTCCAAAGGGAAGTTTTCTAAAATAATTAATTAGTATTTACAACTTTAATTTTATTTTTGAATTGATCTATTTAGTATTTTATTTTATTAAAAATAGTATATTAAATGTTAAATTAATTTACTATTTTTAAAATAGTTTGCTATTTGGTTTTAATTTTTTAAAATTTATCAATTCATCCCATTCTTGATCACCACTTTTAAAATTAATAGAATATACATATACCTTATTCAAAATGAATCCTAACCATTTAAAAACATGATTTAATGATGTAAAAACTACCCTAAAAATGGAAGATAATATAATCATATCAGTGTAACAAGACTTGAGTAAGTAAGTACTCAAGTTGAGTGGAACGCTACATGTAAAATTCTCATGACTAAGGGTTAACTCGACTTGATTAAGGTTATACTCAAGTCAAATGGAACGTTGTTTGGGCAAGAATGCAAAATTAGAGAGTAACTTGACTTGACTAAGGTGATACTTGAGTCAAGTGGACATTTTGTGTGTGAATTTAAAGAGGCAATAAGTTACTTAAGTCAAGTAGATTTCCACTATCACATCCCAACCTGGTGTAATATGCTCTCATAGTATAATTAATAACCTCTTTAGAAGGAAATCATTAATTACACTATAAGGGATGCATAAGAACAAACTTTACTTTTTTTTTTACTATTATTCATTAAGTACTATTCATAAATTACTATTCATTAAAATTTTGGAAAGAAACTTCCTTTTTCATAATATACCTTTTACTTATAATCATTATACAACATTCTTATAAACATATCAAGAGTGTTATAATGATAGCACATGATTATACATTACAAACACAATGCAATATTTACTACTGCCAAATGAGAAATGATATGTGCTACATAATGAGAAATAACATCTCAGAGTATGCCCTACAAGTCCATACTGCACCAGAATAGGGCTTTGTAAAAGTCTTGACCTTTACCAACTACAGATCAGCTACTCTTGTCGCTCCTTGATTGAACTAGGTCCTACATTCATCAAATAACAAACACTAAGTATAAAACTCAGTGATGCTATAGCAACGTGTATAAGACATTTTGATATTCAATCATAATAATCCCATATCAATGAACATATAAGATTCATAAAACAATACACCATCATATGAATATAAACTATAAACAATCCTCTGTAACTTTTCTTTCTTCAATTGTCATATAAGAGAATCATTATAGATCTCTATGTATACATATTCATATCATACATCATTGTCATTAATCCTTAGATTTCCAACATATGTAGATGAATATGTATGCTTTTGAGAATGCAATCATGTTGTGCATTCTTCCTCTGATTTCTTATATCTTTTATCTCATTTACAATCTATTGCACATAATTCCTTTTAGTACTGGGTCCCTCTAGGTACCGGTACTCTGTTAGTGTATGCTCTAAAGCATCATGTTTTATTGTATTTGAACGTTTTAATCAATGAAAGGCATTATTCATTATTTGATTTGCTTGAAAGGCTTTTAATTAAATAATGAATTCCATGATATTAGAATAGTACAAGGGAATTCATAAAGAGTTTATGAAATGAGATTCTTATTGTATGCAAATGTTCAATATCTAAATCTACCCTGATCAA
>CANYBF011565043.1:0-22126 GCA_948192965.1 Dalechampia spathulata | reverse complement strand
TATCATGATTTTTGAATATAAAAATATGTTATTGAGATTAATGATTGTTAAAATATAAAAAGTATAATTTTCTAATTTAATATTTAAAAAATTATAATTTAAATTTATAATTTAAATACTTAAAATGTAAAATGTATGTTTTAAAAATATATTTTTAATACATGTGTGCTTTTTGTATGAAAATGTATTTAAAATTAACTATGATAAAAATATAAAAAGTATATTTTTATAAAATAATATTAACAAATTTACAATTTAGAGTTTTGATTTCAAATGTTTAATATATATTTAAATGATATATATTTTAATATATGATATGTCTATTATAAGTATATTTTTTATTTTCATATTTTTGAAAAAAATAACTTTTCATAATTTTGAAAATTTTAAAACCTTTTCCCGTATTTTCATAAATGATACTTGTTAAAATTCAATTGTTATAATTATTTTGCATTTAAATTCCGTTATTTGTAAATAAATATTTATTTATTTATTTAATTTTATTCCTTATAGACGAGGATTATCACTAAATTAAAAATGAATTTTTTTGAATGGATTTATAAAATAAGGGTTAAAATTCTAATTGTCTGATTAAAGTTACATGCAATTCACAAATAAAAAAAATAACATAAATATTTTATTATTTTTATAATTATGGAAATAAAAATATCATTTTCTTGCAATTATTATGATCACGTTCAAAGTATACACTTCACATAAGCCATTTGACTTTTGAAAAAAAAGGGAAAAAATGGTATTAAAGTATGGAAGAAGCACATGCAATATTTAATTAAAGGACCAACTTAAATGCAGAGAAAATGGGAAAATTGATGGTAGTTCCAAATTAAATGGATTAGAACAAGAGTAAGTACATTGAATTCAAGCCAAAACCTCTCACAATTCCATAATTAAGTTATTATGTAAAATGGAAATGTTTTTATAATTGAAAGCATACCAATTAGCATTTGTCTATGTTCAATATTATTGCAAAAAAGCGTAGACCTACCAAAAATAAAATAAAATAAAATCAAAGTTTGATATAAATTTGACTTTAATTTTAATTTGATTTGATAAATTTTGGACCCATTTTACAAATGCTATAGTATATAGTTTATTGCCAACAGATTATATTTTACACATTTTCTTATGTCTCCACTTAGTTGAATTCAACCCCCCAGAAAGCCGATTAAACAATTATTTTAAATATATATATATATATATATCCAACCCCTTTATCCATCTACCCAATTACATTCAAATAAATAATTAAATATAATTTTTAGCCAAAAAAAAGAAGGTAAAATGAGGAGAATAAAAAGGGAAAATAAACATGAAAATAAAAATGATAAGGAGATGGAGGAGGATGCAGATGGGCTGGTGATTCTTTTTCTCTGAAATTCATGCGCTGGTAGTGATTATTGGGTCTTAAATAAAAACACATGTAGTTGTTTGATATTAACAAAGAGAGGTGGGTTTGTCAGGTTGGCCATTTCTTCTGCGCCTGCTTTGATTATTTCTTTTTCCTTTTCTGTAAACCTTTTTTCCAGATGTTAATTTTCCATTTTCTCTTCTGGTTGATTTCATTGTTTGTTTTTTTGCCCATACCAACTGAATCTGAAAGCCTGTTTGTGCTTGTCAGAGAATTTGTTCCTTATCATTACCCTAACTGGAAAAGCTTAACTCCCATCACAACATTGTACTTAAAACACTTCAATTCAATTCAATGCTATTAAAACATATGCATACCCACCTATAAAATTACATCAAATTAATCATTAGTCTCTCATTTTTTCCAATAATGATAAATTAATCTTATTTTTTAAAAATTATTTATTTATAACTTCATTGGTTTTTATGAAAACAAGAATCGCAATGATATTAAGTATACTTTTTTGAAAAATAAATCTCTTTATAGAAAATTTTAAAATTTTTTACAATATGAATTGACTTTTACGGATTGGGTAGAAAGTTTTTAGGAAGAGACGAGGGGAGAAGATGGAAAGGAGGGTGGTGGATAGAGTGAAGCAACTTTATGACAAAGAATGGGAGGAGGGGAAGAAGAATGTATGGAGAAAGAAATGGAGCTTCGAGTTTTCCCAAATATTTGCCACTAAGCACTCCTGCATAATTTGTTGGGTATGCTGCCTGAAATTGCAACCAAAAGTGAAGGATGATAAGATCTTGCAGAAATAAAGTGGAGCAATGAAAACCATCTAAATCAAATCACTTTAAATATACACATACTAATTTACATCATAAAACGTTAACAAAAATTATGTTTTTTATTACAAAAAATAAAGTAAAATTAAGTATGAACATCGATTTATTCGGTTTAGTTTTATACAATATTTCAATTAAACTGAATAAATCAAAAATCAAAACAATAAGACCAAATCAAACCAAAATTTACCAAAAATCGAATATGTAATAAACGAATTGAATCAAATAAAGTAAAAATCGAATTTGAAAAAATAATCAAACCAAAACCGAACCAAAATTATCAAATATCATTCATTTTTTTTGATTTTTGGATATTTTTATCAAAACCTTGAATATAAACAAAACAGTTTAATGGTCTTTATTATTTTAATCGGATTTACCCCAACTTGGTCTTTTTCCCCTTGTTTATAAGAAAACAAGATCTTTGGAAAAGTGTTTGAATAGTACAAATTCCGACAAAAATGGGTCACAAGATATCGATTCGTTTTATCTCTTGAGCAGTATGAGCATCTATACTTCAATTAAAATTCTGTCTGCTTTCATCAATACATGAATTCTATCCTAGTTTTTTATTTGCTTTTATTCTAAAGTAAAATTCTACTCGATATAGAGTTCGAATTATAACCATCATCGTATTATATAATAAATTATTTTATTTTTGTATGATAATGATCTTTAATTAATATATGGGTTTAAAGTTTAATGATGATTAAAATATAGTATATCTAAAAGAAAGGAAAAGGAAAAAAAGAAGGGATGGAAGTGGTTGATATCTACTTGGGATTGAAATGAAAAACGAATGATTATTGTGAAATTTTTAATTATCAATGGATGAAAGGTATTAAAAAGGGTTTGAGTGTGGTATTATGAGGTGGAAATTAGTGAAAAATCATGATTAGGGAAAATGTGAAATGTAATTATAGAGCCACGAGGTTATAATCATATGGAAAGTGACTCATTAAGCGCTCCCTAATTACCGTCTTATCTTCGTTTAATTCATAATAATAATAATAATAAGATCATCCTTTTTTTCATTGTACTGAAAATATTTTTAATTATTTTGAAAGGGAAGTAATATTTACAGCAATTTATTAAATAAAGGATGATGGTAAAAAAAATTAAAAATTAAAAGTTAAAAAATATAAAAATATAAAATAAAAAAAGACTGTATTTTAATAATAATGAAATAGTGAGCGATGAAAAAATTGCATGATTGATTAGCTGCGGGAAATGAGGCCGGCAATTTAAATGCAATAATTGTAATCTATTTTGTCAGGAGAAATTAAGCATTTCTTTGATGGCAATCTGTAATTGAAATTATTATAATTACTAGATCTTATTTTAATTTTCTTTTTATTTATCCATTTTATATTTTCTTATATATAATATAGATGTATTTTCATGAATTTCTGCGATAATTTAATAATTTCTATAACCAAGAAAATAATCTGACCGACTTTAACGTAAACCACCCATCAATGCTTTTGCTTTATACATATGTATATATATTTCCAATTCATGAGGATCGATCTTTTTAAGTAAAAAAAAGAGATTTATTTATATATTGATAGTAAATCTGAGTTATACAGATTTAGAATCTATTCCTTATAAAATCAGTTGAACAAACAATAAAAAGTGGAAGCAATTTTCATAGATTCTTCCAATGAATGCTCGGATGGGTGGATTATAAACATAAGCTGATTACGTGCTTCGGACGAAACGACAATATTTGATGATGTATATTGTTAAAATCTAAGCGTACCCACAAGATAATAATCACTGAATTAAAATATAATTAATTCATATGATGGAGATAATTATAGTATATATATATATATATATATAATTTAATTACGATCTCACAACAAGAAGAAACCATGAGGCCCACATGAAGCTGCTTTACCTTTTTTAGATGGAATTTTTTAATGTAAAGAATCCATAATTATAGTGCTTTTCTTTGAACATGATACGAATTTTATTTTTGGACATGATTAAAAAATGTTATAATTAATTGGAAGTAATACTGTGAAGAAGAAGAAGAAGAATACAAAAAGCTACACCGCAAATGACGTTCCTATATTCCTTGAATTTTGTGTGTTGATTTTATTCTAAAGCATCAATTAGTGACCCTGTAAATATGCTTATGTTTGAGAAAATGACAATTCCTTAAATTCTACCCAAAACAACTTGTGGGTATTACTAGCCCTCCATATCAATAGGGTCGGGTTGAATTTCTAACCTGATAAATAATTACAGAAATTATGAGTTTTCTCTGGTACATTTTATTTTATACAGAAAATAAACAAGTTTGTTGAATTGAAGTGAGATAGATATTATAGGATTCCATAGAGTTGATTGGAGTGTGCATAAATGAAAAATAAATTGATGTCCGGAAGTTCCAAGTTAAGACGTAATTATGAGAACCAACGCCTTAGATTAGTGGATCGTGTAAAGTTTTGACTATAATTTCTGCTTTAAACATATGGGCATTTATCATATTATTAATACTTAATTAAGTAATAATAGATACCATATTTCAATGGAAGAAAAAGGAAAATAAAGTGAAGAGAGAGAGAGAGAGATGGAAACATTAATTAGCAGTTGCTGTCAATGGTAATCTAAGTGGCAAATGCAGAGCCACTGGACCCAGTAACAGGTCCCCTCCCCTCTACCACCGGCACTCACATGCATGACCACAATATCATTTAAAAAACAACAACAACAACAACAATTTAAATCTCTAACGGATAAAATTACAAATCAATTTGATCAAATATTTATTTTCTTGAACTATGAATAGCTTTATGATATATAGTTTTTATATTTCATATTTTCATGTTGTATTGCATTATATTCAACAGCCAGCCACCTATTTCCGTTGAATTAAAACATAGGCGTAGCCCTTAGCCGGTTTTGAGGTGGTTATCAATACAAGCCACGGGTGGTTCGTGCTTTCCTTTCTTCCTTTCTTCCTTTCTTCCTTTCTCTACCATGGAAACGGCAACATCGTATTCAAATTCAAAAACCGGATTCATTAATTACCTAATTATATAGCTCGATCATAGTATAAATAGTAAATAATGTTTAATATATAACTAAAACGTGAAATCTATTAACAATGTAATTTATATGATATAGCATTAAAATAAAGAAAATTAGTACGGAAAATGACAGACAAAATTACTTTATTCTGTAATTATAAGTTGGGTAATAATGGAATTGTTAGTCGGAAATGATAGTTTTAACCGTAATCAATGAAATATGGAAAAAATCTAAAGGTAACCAATTATAATAATACTGAATCTTTTTTAATCGTTCCAACATTAGATTACACGCTAAAGTAAAGAAGCCTGGTTACTTTTCTAATGTTAGGTGAACCGAGAAGAAACTACCATTCAAACAAGGACTGGATGGAGGAGGTAAAAAGTGACATCGTTTCGCTGCCGATACGGCGTCGTTGGAAGATGCCTTTTAATATTAGTCAATTGCATGCTTGGCTTGGGAGATGCCTCTTGAAAAACGGTGCACCCCGACGCTTTTTTTTAGGGGAAAAGAACAAAAGCTTTTTGACCAGCCACCTTCCAGAAGGGACACTCCTGGCAGCGGAATAACAAGCTTGCCATCGGCACAGAATTTGAGGATGACCAGGATTTTTTGTTTTTTAATCCTTAAAAAAATTTACCGCTAATAATTGGGGTGGATTCAGCGGTAAAACCGGTTGAGTTGATGTTTTAACTGTACGAGAGTGATGAAAGTATACTAATGTATAAAACAAGTGATTGTTTTTTTTATATATAAATTTTGTGATGAGTTGGTAATAATCATGCAAATAATATTATTAAGATGGGATATGGTTTCTGACCATAGGATACCGCTTTAAAAAGATACTGTTGAGATGAACATATTGATAACTTTCTTTTTTTTCCTTCTTTCCTTTCTGGAAGTCACTTTTGAAAGGAAGAACAAAGTCTAGTGGTTGTGTCAGCTGAATTAGCATGCCTTCTTTACTATCCTTAATCACATTTCTAACCCTTTTCTACCATCACTCATATACACATCTCCTTTTAGGAAAGATTTAAAAAAAAAAAAAAAAAGACTTGGAGCTTTCCTAATTTTTGAATTTTCTGATTTGTTTATAGAACTAAAATAATTAAAATATTTTTTAAGCAAAATGTTAAATGCACAAGACGAAGGTGATAAGTGAGAATGGCAATATTGATATATTTTGTAAAAGAAATGGTAGATTTATCAGCCAATAAACACATAGTAACTTTACTATAATTAAAGTTGCTATATTTACTGGTCTATGATAACAAAAATAAAATATTGTAACCCTTTCTTGATCGAACGCATCATTAGTAAGAACATAATACCTCAAATTATTATTTATTTTTCTATTTTAATAATTTTAAAATTTTTAAAAATA
Source organism: Dalechampia spathulata (assembly GCA_948192965.1). NCBI lineage: Eukaryota > Viridiplantae > Streptophyta > Magnoliopsida > Malpighiales > Euphorbiaceae > Dalechampia > Dalechampia spathulata. The sequence continues at coordinate 15,480 of CANYBF011565043.1, read as the reverse complement.
TATTATTTATATTAGTTTTTTCTCTTTATAAATGAAAACATGGACGTAGCTCGGGGAAAAAAGCCTGTATGCCACTCTAACCCTCCATATAAGAAGGGCACTCAATCCCAAAAACAAAGAAAAGCAAACGTTTCATTGCTAGCCATGGCAACCATAACGCCCAGAGATGAATCTGACTACGATAGTAGCTCTTCATCGATGACCATACCAGACTCTAGCCGGAGCTGGATGAGCAACCTGAGTTTCGGTAGCCGCCGGAGCTCCGTCTCAGTAACTTCTTCAATAGCAGAATCATGCTTCTCTAGTACTACATATAAACCACACAAAGCAAACCAAGCCGCGTGGGAAGCTATCAAACGCGTACAAATGGCAAATGGACGAGTTGGGCTCGACCATTTTCGCCTGCTTCGGCGTTTAGGCAGCGGTGATTTAGGAAATGTGTATCTGTGCCAAATACGAAACCCTGTAGTGGGTTTGCCGCAGTGTTTTTACGCAATGAAAGTTGTCGATAAAGAAGCACTTGTTATAAGAAATAAGTTGCAAAGAGCTGAAATGGAGAAGGAGATTCTTGGCTTGCTTGATCATCCATTTCTGCCAACTTTATATGCTGAGTTTGATGCTTCTCATTATTCTTGCTTGGTGATGGAGTTCTGTCCTGGTGGTGATTTATATGCTGCCAGGCAACGCCAACCAGGAAAGCGCTTTAGCATTTCATCTACGAAGTAAGCCACTAATTAATCAATCTTTATTAGCATTTCTTCCACTTTGTCTTTTTTTTTTTTCCGCTTTGCAAAAGAAGTAAACTGATTATCCATATGTTTTTACTGTAGGTTTTATGCTGCGGAAACACTCTTAGCCCTAGAGTATTTACACATGATGGGAATAGTTTACAGAGACCTTAAGCCAGAGAATGTTCTTGTAAGGGAAGATGGTCATATCATGCTTTCAGATTTTGATCTTTGTCTCAAATGCGACGTCGTTCCTAAAGTTTTAAGGTCGACTAGAAAACCCAACTCATCATCAACACCACCATCCATGGATGATGATCACCATAACAACATTGAAACTTGCTTCGCTACACCTTCTTGTGGCACCACACCTATGCAGCCTGTGTTATCTTGTTTCTCCTCCTCAAGCAGGAAAAAGAAAGCTTCTACATCAAAAGTTACGACAATTACGGAACGTGCTGATTGTAATAATAACAATAATCATGATGATGATCATCATCATCGAGGATTAGAAATTGATCCAGAATTAGTAGCGGAACCCATCAACGCTCGATCAAAGTCATTCGTTGGAACGCACGAGTACTTAGCGCCAGAAGTGATATCAGGTCAAGGACATGGAAGTGAAGTGGATTGGTGGACATTAGGCGTGTTTCTGTACGAAATGTTGTATGGAAGAACACCGTTTAAAGGTGAAAACAATGAGAAAACGTTGATTAACATTCTTAAGCAGCCATTAACATTTCCAAGAATCGTTGTTAACAGTAGCAAAGAGTATGAAGAAATGGTCAAAGTTCAAGATCTTATAGGCAAACTTCTGGTCAAGAATCCAAAGAAAAGAATCGGAAGCCTGAAGGGTTCAGGGGAAATCAAAAGGCATGAGTTCTTCAAAGGTGTGAATTGGGCTTTGATTAGATCAGTGAGACCACCACATGTTCCTAATGATCATCATAAGATTAGAAATAACATTAGTTTCAACAGTAATAGAGCTCACATACCAAAGTTGAGCAAGAAAGAAAGAGAAGCACCATATCAGATTCCTCATCATCATTTTGATTACTTCTGAACTAGAAAACTTATGTATATAAATATTTAATTTCATATATATATATATAATTAGGCAAAACAGGAAGCAAAGCCAAAAAAATTCAATGTATGACACCAAAGATAGACTTGTTTCCCTCTGTTTTCCCTAGTTAATGATAAATTATTAACGAGAGATTTCATACTGTTTTTCCCTTTTTTAGGGGGATAATTGAACATTTATTTTATGGTTGTCGTACCAATGTATGTTCATTGTTTGCCATGTTCTTGTATATTTGGTTAATGATATTGTTGATTAAGTGATTAATTAATCTTGGTGGGGCTTTACATGTAAAAGGAGAGGATCCCATAATTGAGGCAATGTGATGCTCATGAGAACTCTATGAACTCATGTGGTGACAATTATGGCACTATAATAAAAATTTCGAATTTGTACCCTTTCTTTTTGCCTGTTATCAATTTCATTGCATTGCATTCACATGTTCCTTCACCGTTCTATGCTAACAAACAAATAACTCCATCATTTCTCCCAGCTCCTCTTTTAGGCTTTACACACTCACGTCTGTATATATTATTATTATATGTCTATGTAATTTTATATACAGTAGATATTTAATGAGTATGGAGTTTTCCTTTTTTTTTTTTTGAATTTTTTAATCCGGTTGTCATAATTTTATCATATTCTTTTTTTATGTTCAAGTTAGTGTCACAACTGTTAGGTGTTATTATTGGTAGAGAGTAGAGATTGCAGAGGGGTTCCACAATGTAAATGATGATTGCTTCTAAATAACATGTGCTGAATAAACTAGAGAAGGTAGGAATTATAGATAATATATAGAGAACATATAGAAGTGAAGGGGTAAGGAAGTGAGGGTCTTGAAAAAGTCGAACCAACCTGGAAGAAGCATATAGAGATGAAAATGAAAATAGGAAAATGAGAAAGGATAATAAGCTAGCTTTCAGGGGATGACCAAACTGTCCGAGACATTGATGGCAATATTTTTGGAGTGATGGATTATCAGAATAGCGTCAGTGGTCATCCAGCCATAGCACGCGACATCTTTCCCTTTCCCTTTCCTCTTTCTCCTTTCCCCTTTCTCTTTATTTCCCCACTACATTGCTTTTCTGTACTATGTATTTACATTTAGCATCCATGTCCAAAGTGAATATATACACTTATATTCACCATATTTTCCCTTCATTTTCTCTATACTTGATGCCCATTTGTTGGTTTATTTCTTTTTAAAATATATATATATATATATACAATATAATCAAGGAATATCATTCACCGAGTCATAACCCTCCCTTGTCTTTTCTGATTCTTCTTTCTTTTTCTCCTTTGTAGCGCTTAAGTACAATGCTACTCATTACATTACAAGTTATCCATTTACCTTTGACAAGTCCTACAGAAAGATAGTTTTATCTCTTTACTGCTATGCTCTAAAAGCGATGAATGGAGATTAAGCTTTCTTTTCTTCTTCTTTATGAATAAAATTGGAGGGACTTAGATTTGAATCTTGCCAAAATTAAGAGATATTTGTAAATTGGCATATGACATTATATATGACTGGATTTCACAAGTTATAAAATCTGAAGAATTTTTATGTATTTGTTTATTCAATTTACTGTACTAACCATTTTAAGGGCTGGCAGCAACATGATATCACCTGGAAACAAGGCTTTAAGAAGGCAAAAAAAATATTGGAAAAGAAAAGGCAAAAAATTGTGGCGGGCCAATGCTTAGGGGTTTGTTTGTGGATTTCCTTCAACTTCATGCAGTCATTAAGGAAAATGTTTGCATCAAATGAGTCGGAGGATCACAGAACCAGCTAAGAGATAGCTCCCCTTTCGAGCATTTTTTTTTTGCTTTATGACTATCGTCGTCAATATATCGGTGTTAGCACTGGACCTTTCCAGTAATGTATGTTTTGCAGTGTTAGATGATCCATGACTATATACAACCAAAAAACGAGGATTACTAATGAAGCTAGCTCGAATGCTCCTAATCACTGCCTCACGATCCCACGGAACGTCCTCTTGTGGTGATAATAAAATTTTTACAGGCTGAAGTGAGTCTGTTTCATAATAAATCAGTCTACTAAAACTTTTCATTTGAGCCAGCAAAATGGGCAAAGCTAATGCCAGAGCTACCCCCATTAAGGAACTAGCTATGGTAAGTTTTCCTAGCCGCACCATTAATCAAACTACCTTCAGAGAGGGGCTGAGATTGGACAAATATTCTTTTCATCATCATAACCTGTATCAGAATTCATTTTAGAAAAGTATTTTTTTAAAAAAATTGTGCTTCATATTGTATTTTAGAAAATTTTTTAATTTTTATTAAAAATTTTCAATCAAATTTTAAAAATAAAGTAATATATATATATATACCCGAAATATGTGTGAAATAAACAGCTGAATTAATAAAATAGTAAGTTGAGAAAGAACATGATTACATGTAACAGTATATAATCCATAGAAAAAAGAAAACAACATATCTAAATAAATAAATAAAGCAAACAGACCATAGGCCACATCCACCAGCCACTGGCTGCCCACTCAAAGCTAAACCATGAACCAGAAAAGAGAAAAACCCATTAACATATACACCTGTTAGATCAGAAAAATACATGGACTTGAAGCCCTTATAAGACATGTGTCCTAAACTTGAAGGACGGTTGCAGGTGCCCATCAAAAGCACATGTTAGACCACCCATGGTTTTCTTTCATGATGCTTAATTTTGGTATTAAACCTGCGGCTTCTTTTCCTTCCACGATCAATCAATCTGATAAATAAATAAATAAATAAACGTAAAAGCAAAAACTGATACTTTCAATAAATGAGTGCTTGGCTTTCTGAATGTACAAGTATCATATAGAAAGAACACATACGTTTAGATTGCTGTGTCAGTGCAAAACACGAGCTTCACAATTTGCACATCTTGATGATAATTAAAAAATAAAATAAAATAAAAACTTTTCCTTTTCTTTTTCTTGATGGATAACATGAGTCTGAATAAATCATATAGTTAAGCAATATATTCTCAGCACTTGATATCTCAAGATACCAGACACATACCAACATCATGAATTTTTCTATTTTATAGTTCAATTTATGGAGTTTTTAAACATAAGAAATATCAAATAATATAAACATAAGAACTTAAATGGTGACATAGGTATATGATACCAAATAGAGGGAGGAAAATGTATATTGATTCACCGTTCGTTTCATGCATTGTTTTAATTCGGTTGCCCAACAAACGTCCAATCGTTGAATATTTTCTATCATAAAAAAGATAAATAAATAAAATTAAATATTATAAATATTTATATCAGCTGAATATATCATAAAAATAAAATTAAAATATAACAAGTAGAATGCAAAAGCCACGAAACGTAGGAAGAAAACAAGCGACCGAGTTGACGTTGGAATCAAGTAAAACCATCCAACTCTTCCGTTCTTACACACAAGGGGCCCATCTAATTACGTTCCTATAAATGGCTAATCAATCAATCCTCCCTTCGTAGATCCTTCTGCGTAGATTCAACAACTATATCTTGCTAATCCTTCCTTGTTGGTTTCCTCTATAGTTAGTAGTTGTATTGATCTTATAATTATGGCAAAGAATGTAGCTCAGTCCTCTCTTGACAGAACTAGCTTGGCATCACTTGACCAAAAGCTGGCCATGGCAAAACGTTGCTCTCATGGTAATCACTCTTCCTCTTGCTTTTTTTCCTTGGAAAAATTTTGAAGTACCCTTTTGCTCTTTTACTTTTTTTGTTTCCTTTCTCTTTTTGAGCATGCATGGTTCTGTTTCTAGCAATTATGAATGTTTTCCTTTCACTTGATCTAATTGGGTACTTTGGATCGATCATAAAATATTTGACATTCATTGTAGTTTTTATATGTTTGATTTAAAAACCCTTTTGAAATGCTTTTCTTTCTAATGGTGGGTTCTTTGTTAAAGATGGACCATTATCTATTCACAAATTTGCTTTCCTTTGTTTTATCCCTCATAGAAACTTTAGACCAAGAAGTTGGGTCTAAAAGAAATCACAAGATATAGTCTTCATCAATACGACATGATGAACTACATCCTATGGTCAAAGATTGATGGCTAGCTTGTTGATGCCATGATGGATCTAAATGCTGATGTTTAACTTATTACTTTCAGCTGATAATCATTACTTCTAAAGTTCATTAACCAAAAAAGTAAGTAGAAACGAAAATACAATTAAAGTTTGTGTGTTTTGATGGATGTGATGCAGAAGGCGTAGTTGCAGGAGGTAAAGCAGCTGTCGTTGCTACCATTGCCACTGCCATTCCAACCGTAAGTTGTCATCTTCTCCATTTATTTACACTTCATGTTCTTAAACAAACGAATTCAAAACCAGAAGAAGTTCGATGCTTCTGTTATTTGCATGCATGTAAAATATATAGCTGGCGAGTGCAAGGATGCTGCCATGGGCCAGGGCCAATCTCAACCACACTGCCCAAGCTCTCATAATCTCCACAGTTGCCGGTGCGGCATATTTCATTGTTGCTGACAAGACTGTGCTGGCTACTGCAACAAGGAATTCCTTCAAGCAGAAATATAATGTCGAGGCATGATTGCATTAATAGCGACTTAAAAAAATTTAGCTATATATCATCAAGTATCCTAAGCTTCAGTTATCTAAATCCATTGCCTTTGAATCGATAAAGAAGGGCTTTCCGTTTATAGAGTAATTATGCCTTAATTTATAATCAATCAGCATAACTGAATCGAAAATTTTAAATTATGCAGTACTCACTATAATTTACAAAATTACTGACTTAAATATTTCCCTGTCATCAACTGCACTGCACTGCATTATTTACCTCAATAAAGCCACAGACATGGAACTTCCTTTCTTCTCTTCAAATTTCACGATATAGAAGATGTGGCCTTGGCCCAACTAAAAAGAAATGATTATAGCTGAGGTCCTTTCTCTGAATCCAACGATCAATACCGAGTCAATGAAGTAAGAGAGATCATCATCATAGACTGACATCCATTTCATGTATTATTGTCAATATCATTATATAATTTTATTCTGTCAAGGACAAACGTGTATAATGCGGAAGGGAGAAACATGTTTATAACAAACATAAGAATGTGAAGTAGTTGAGATACACGTAAAGCTGGTCCGGAATACCATCTAACCATTGATAAAAAAAATAATAAAAAAAAAAAACAATGTGAAACGTATTCTAACAAGGAAGCCTCTTTATTCAACTTCCTTCGGATCTTGGACCACAATTTTCAATCGTTCATCAATAATTTTGTCAACTATATCAGCCAAGACATCACGTTTTCATCATGAAAAACTACGAAATTCGCCTACCTCAACATGCATAGTAATTACACATTACCCAAAACTATGCCTTTCAACGTGAATATAAATATTTATCTAAAATAATTTCCAAAGAAAATCAAATCTTAATTAAAAAAAAATATTTATGAAATTTATTAATAATATAATTATATATGTTAATTTCTATTAAATATTAACTACATATTGATTATTATTTATAATTACATATTGATATAAAATCAATATATATTTTATATTTCATGAAAATTAATAATATTATTATATGATTGATAAATCTATAATCATATATATGATTAATTCAAAATTTTACAAGTTTTTGCGAGTAAGTAAATAGTATAGTAATGTATAGAATGGGGAAAGAGAAGTGTCAATTGGTGTAGTAAAAAGGGAATAAGGAACATTCAAAAGCAATGGCTTTTGTTTTTCCCCTCAAGGATTTGGATTCTCGCAGTATTATTGATATCCTTCTGAAAGCCGTCACGGAAATTGGAATAAGGTGACGTTATTTTTCCTAAAAGCGTTTTTCTTGCTCTTTTTTTTTTTTTCCATTTATAATATATTAATATTCAACATATTTGAAAGATAAACAGCGAAAGATTATGGTCTATGATTCGTGAGAGATATTTAGTTGTAATAATAAAGTAAATAAAGAAAATAATATATATATATATATATATATATATATATATATATAAAACTTAATTTATCACGTGTCTCTATTTTATCGGGTTGCAATTCCGAATTGCTAAGCTGACAGATATACATTATTCTGGATGACTGCCTTAAATAATGTGATAACCTATTCCCCATGCCCTTATTGGGAGTAATACGTGTTTTAAACATATGGTTTAACTTGATGATATTTCAATATTATTATTATACTTAACGTCATGATGTATCAAAATTATGATTATAGTTAACGTCATGATTTATATGATTTAACTTCAATGTACAAATAACTGAATTTAAACTAACTTTTAATAATCTTTTAATTTATGTGATGTTATATAGAAATTAAAACTTAAGTATGGAAAAATTTTAAATGATGAATATATAAGTTATTCAATAAATTTAATTATTGAAACATTATAAAATTTATTTATTTAATATATTTAATTTTTAATTTTAAAATTTAATTATTAAAATTCTTAATTTAAGTTTTATTTTTTACTTAATTGAATGAATTAAGATATTATATAACCATTTAACCATGTTTCAGTTCAAAAAACTTAAAAACTGAGATGGAAAATGGGATCAATCAAGACATAATGATGAAAATTAATGATAAATAAAATTCGAAATGGACATGCGCATGCATGATAACATCGAATATGAGCATGAATCATTCTAATTGGTGACTTTTGAATTATTGCAAGGAATAGAATCAAGACCAAGCTAAAGATATATATAGAACTGATTCCGGATGATAGCAAAATTAAAATCTCCACCAAACTTTCTTCAGCCTTTTTATTTTTGGTGAACTTCCGACTTTTCAACTGCACCATATCCAACCGGACCTGCATAAAGCCTGCTCGTCATATTACCACTAAGCAGCCATGTATATATGAAGGAAATTTCTGTAATTCATACGTCGACGTATGCATATGCGTCTGCCTCCATGTCATATTAGGGTTTCCAAAAGTTTGTACAGCCACTCAAGTTGTGCTATTCCTGGTACAGTTTGATCCAATTTAAACACGAATTAATTCATTCGATAAAAAGGATCTACATTGTGAATTATTCTAGAATTAAGATCTAGAGTGACTAAGTTTGTCCTTCCGATTAATGCATTTCACAATTATCATAAGAATTCAATCTAGACTAACATGAAGATGAAACATAAATCTTAGTGTCTTATTCAATAGTATCGTTAATCAACATTGGATCATATTTAGTTATTGTAATGCTAGTATTTATGAATTTAATTAATATCCCACAAAAAAGTAGATATAAAATATTGTCCACATCCTTCATCAAAGATGGATACTCTATTACATCGTATTCTACATCTTTTCCTTTCAGATATGCACTCCATTGACAAAAAGAAAAAAAGAAAAAAAAAAAAAAACTAGAAATTTCTCCTACAAGTATAAGCCTGCCTAATCAAAAGGTGCACGTAGAAGAATTTCCCATCTGCATGATGCTTCTAATAATGTAACTATATATATATATACACACACACACACGATAATTAATAATAATAATTGTAGAAAACAAGAGACTCAGCATACCTAGAAAGCTAGTTTGCATGTTTCCAAGCCTTTCCTGCCCAAGAATAATTGAAAAGGCGAAATATGGTAGCAGGCTTATCTAATTCTTTCAGAAAATACCATCAACTTGTCCGAAGATAAAATTGGTGTGGGCAGGAGAAGTATATATAAACCCTTCCAATCTTAACACCAAAATTCAAAAAACAAAGTGTTGCTACATTGTTGTTAGCTACTTTTGAAGCTCCTTCAGGTTAGTTTTCTGAGATTTTTTACGTCTAGTTTCTCAATGATGGCTAAGATTGATATTCAAGCCAGTTATGCCATGAAGCCATAATTTGATGATTTTTTAACTTTTTTTTTGGGTGCTGGCTAATTTTGATGATTTGTGTGGAAATAATCGTCAGGTTATAATAGAAAGAATGAACTGGAGTAGTGGAGACTGGATTTGCAGTGCATGTCAGCACCAGAATTTCAAAAAGAGGGAAGCATGCCAGCGATGTGGGTACCCCAAGTACCATGGCCCTGATCCTGCCGGGTGGACAAGGCTGCTGCCTGGTGACTGGTATTGCTCTGCCATCAACTGTGGAGCTCATAACTATGCTAGCCGGCCAACCTGCTTTAAATGTGGCGCATTAAGAAACGATTATGGTAGCGGTTGTGGATCTGACGCCAGCAGTTTTCCTCCAGGATGGAAACCCGGGGACTGGATTTGTCCCAGGTGAGCGAAGAAAGTAAATCAGTCAGCATTGCTTTCTGCTTCTTAATCCTGATTTAATTAACATAACATTGTTTTTATGTGGGCAGATTGGGATGTGGAGAACATAATTATGCTAGCAGGAGCGAATGTTTCAGATGCAAAACAGCAAGGGATTTCGGTAGGCGCGCCATTCTACATTTCTTGTGAAAGTATGGGCTCGTCCATCGGTTAAAATTGAGTTAATAGCTTGTCTTTTCCTCTCTTCTTTTACATTTTCAGGTGGTGCAGTTCAGTGATGAAATTTACAATGCCATGCAATGTATTAGATATTAAACCAATTTTCTGCTTTCCGAAGAAGAAGAAGGAGAAGATGATGATGATTCCTAGCTACGTATGCCTGGACCTTCTTTCTGGATTCCTAGGATCGATACTAGCACTAATTATGTTTATCGTATGGTCTAAAACCCATTTCAGAAGCACAACTAGCTATATATGTATCTCATGCTTATATTGAAATAAGATGTTTATATCAGTTAATGTTAATATCTATCATCATTATATTATTCCTGGAAATATTAACTATTTGATATATTATTTATATTATTTTTTATGATTTTTATCTTTATATTTTAATAAAATATTATACATCATTTAAAATTTTATTATAATACATAATTTTAATCCTAATAAATTTTATTATTTTTTATTTTATTTTTAATAAGATTTTAAAATGATAAAAATCTTATTCTTATATATATTATTTAAAATTTTATATATCATATAATTTTAATTTAAATAAAATTTTTTATTATACATATCATTTTTATAAAAAAATTTTATTGTTAAAAATTTTATTATTATAAATATTATTTAAATTCTATTACGAAGTATTGTTATTCAAATTAAAATTTAGGTGTGATATATTTATGAACTTTTGAACTTAATAAAATTTTTAATTTTATCTCAATTACTTTGACTTTTTTCATTTAATACCTCAATATATTTATTTACATACTTTTTGAATACATATTACTATTAATTTATTTTCATTTAAAATATATATAATACACGTATGTCATATTTGATCATTTAAACCTCTAAATTTATTTTTTTATACAAGTTACATGTATATGATAAATAAAATTGAGACATCTAAATGATAAACACTAAAATTTATAAAGTAAATTAAAAAATTATGTTAAAATAAAAAAAAGTTGAAGTAGAAGAGATATAATCAAAAAACATCTCAAGTTTACATACATAAAAATCAATGCTTTAATTAATTTTCTTATAATAACTTCATGTACATTAATTTTTTAATATCTCAATTTTATTATATTTATTTTAATTAGTATTTTATTTTATATTATATTTAAGATATTTCATATTTATACTATTACTAATTAATTAATAAATTATATTTTAACATATAATTTTAAAACAATTGAATAAATACAATCATTCTTAATATAAAATAAAATAAAATCATATTTTAATTTAAATATATAATTATTTTTAATTGATAAAATTAATAAAAAAATATATAATTTATTTTTATTAATCATTTTTTATAACCATTAAAATATTTTAATTGATTTTTCTACAATTAAAGAATATTTGTTAAATACATTTAATATGTTATTAATCATATTTTATTTGTCATAAAAAAGATAAATATTTTATACCATCAATTAATACATTAATTTAATTGTTAAATACATTTAATATGTTATTTGAAATCAAGTTCATATAATATATGCTTAGAAAATTTAAGTAAATATCAATCTTTATATTAAAACTATTAGATAAAAATTAAATTTATAAATTAAAATTATTATTATTTAATTTTTAATATTTAATTTAGATAGATACAAATTAATATTTATATTTAAAATTAAATAGAATTCTTTTTGTACAAAACTTATACTTTATATAATATTAAATAAAAAATATTACTATTTTATAGAAAATTAGATAAAACTAATTTTCACTAATTAAAACTATTACTATTTAAATTTTATATTTATTTTATTTTATATAAAATCATATAGAAATTGATTTTTATAAAATAAAAATTATTACTATTATTTTATAAAATTATATTAAAATTAATTTTTAAAATTAAAATCATTACCATTTAATTTTTTATTCTTATTTTATTTTATATAAAATTAGATAAAAATCAACGCATTAACTATTATTATTTAACATAAAATTGAAAACAAATTTGATTTTTACACGTTAAAATTATTACTATTTAATTTTTATATAGATTTTATTTTATATAAAATTCAATAAAAATTAGTTTGTATATAATGAAACTATTACTATTTTATATAAAATTAATTAAAATTATTTTTTATATTTATTTAAAATAAATAAAAACTAGTATGTTTGATTTTAAATAGAATTATTTTTGATAAAAATTAATTTTTGTATGCAATTAAATAAAAAAATTAGTTTATGAGGTTTAAAGGAAAGGTAGAATTGTATTTTCCCTTTATCTACTTCTCCTTTTTTAGTATATTATGATTAAATAAAAATTAATTTTTATGAAATTAAAATTATTATCATTTTTATAAATTTTTATAAATTAAAATTAAAATTATTTTATATTATATATATATAATAGCTAAAATTAATTATTATATATTAAAATAATCAATTAAAATTAATTTTTATAAATTAAAACTATGGATATTTAATTTTTTATTTATTTTATTTTATATAAAATTAGATAAATTTTGATTTAATAAATTAAAATTATTACTATTTTTTATAAAATTAAATTAAAAATAATTTTCGCAAATTAACATTGGATTGTATCAAACAGAAATATCATTTATTTTATCAGCTTGCTCGTCGTAGAAACAAGTGCACCCCTAAATAAGTCTTATAAATCATCTAAGTTGACAAGAGAAGGGTTTTTTTTTTTTTTTAAAAAAAAAGAGAAGTTAATTTCATTTAATTATTAAAGTCTTTTAAAATTTAATTATTATTTAACTAGTATGAAATGATTTACCTTTTTCATAAAAATCATTTTTGAAATTAATATTTTAGATAGTTTTAATGTATTAATCAATTCAAGACATTATTCTTTTGATTTATATTATTGAGTAATATTTTAAATATGCTACATTTTAAAGGCCAAAACAGATTTATTATTTGTTCAAAATTAGGTTAATTTATTATTTATTATTTTTTGATGTAATTTCTTCTTCACGTAAGTATGATTAGTATATGCCACAAAAGGGTTTATTCTTATTTTGGCTCTAATAAATGCTGAGATTTATATTTTATATTTATTTTTAATATTTCAAATTAAATAATTAATTAGGACCCTAAGAAGCAAACAATAACTTCTTTTTTATATGGTCAATAAAAAAGCTGGAAATAGATAATTTAAGAGGAGAATAGCATTTTATTCTATCTGGCTAAAAATCATAACAGGCCTTAAAAAAAAAAAAAAAGAGGAGAATAATAAGTTTGGACACTACCAATAATTGACTTTCGCACAATAAGGATAGAATTGATAGAGATGTCGTTTTCTTTCTTGCTTTCAACTCCATATAATAAAACGTTTTTATTATGGTAATTTCTGGTAGTTCATATATATATATATATATATATAATATTTGTAATGCCTTGTGATTGATTTTAACTACATTATTTTCATCATGGAGACATACTATAAACATGTATAATTATGGAAAGAGGCAATAATGGACCGTTTTTATTACTTATAAACATGTATTATACATATGTGTATAGAGAATATTCAAAAATTCAAAAGCAACGGCTATTTTTTTCATGAAACCCTCCCACATAGGATGTGGATTCTCAGCATTATTATGGAAAGGGAATGGACCCTTTTATGGGAGTAGTGACCAACAACAAAGCAAAGAATAAAGAGTGGCAGGAAGAATATTAATAATAAGGTTTTTATAATTATTTTTGGACATGGAAGTAGAATATGCAACATGTCTGGTAAGGAAAAATAAATGACTAGGATTCCTACTTATCAAACTCTAGGTCAATACGCAAGAATCTTAATTAGTTACTTGGAATTCAATACCCTCCTCCCCCCACCCTTAGTGCCCTTTCCTGTTCTTGTTTACGACCTTCCTATGATTTGCTCACAGTATATCCCCTTTATTTAGTATTCTATAAAAATATCGATTATAAGCTAAGCTAAGGAATATCTTTGATGTTTAAGTTAATAAATAATTAAAGAGAAGTTGAAAATACTAATAATGTGAGTTAACTTCTTTATCCCTGCCTAATAAGGAAGTTTATGTTATACTGTCAGGATTGTACCTCCTTCTCGGATGTCAATTAAGGAATTCCGATTACAAAGGAATCCTGGTCTGTTATCATATCACAACCTTATTTGTTCAATACATAAATAAATAATTAACATAAAAATGAGCGTTATATATTCATGCTTATGTCTAGTATATGAGGGGATTGAGTATAAAATCGCTTCAAACTTTTCGACTTGGCCAACCAAACTAAGAAAATGATTCTCTGATTAGGCAACAGGTTCATCTAACTTGGTCATTTCAGGTGCTATTTCAAGGAAATAAAGTTGATGGCTGCATTAGCCCATCAATTCCGAATTCTCCATCCAAATAAATAAATACTTATTATTTGATAGCAATGTCCGGATTCACAGCCTAAAGAAACCATATAAAACTCCAATATTCCTTTCCACTTTTTTACAACTGAACTAGACCATCCCCCGTTTCCTTCTGCTTCCCATTGTTTCAATTCTTCCCATGCCAGCGTCGGTTCGCCGCGCTCAATCTATGTTCAGAACATTCCCTACTCCTTTTGAAATAATAATGGAGCTTTGCTAGTCTTACCTGCCTGTGTTCTTCAACAACCTCACCTTAATTGCCTGCTACAGATTATCGTCCGTCATCCATAGACACGATTATCAGTTTGATTTATACTATAAAAAATATTTTGTAATATATATTATGAACGGTAATTAGCATTAGAAAGACAGAATAAGAATATAAAAGCAAAGGAATTTATTAATATTTATTTGACAATAACGTAAAATAAAGAGGGTATAATAGAGAATTTATAATTAAGTGATGTGATAAAAGGAATTTTAGCTAGATGTATATGCAATAAAGGATAGCAGAGGATGGAGAGGGTGGCAAATCTCCCTGTTGCTTTTTGATTGAATTATTGCATGGTGAAGGAATCCATTGCAATGGTGCAATATAAGGAACTGATTCCAAATAGGCAAAAGAAATAATAATGGAGTATGTGAACCCCTTCAAATATTGTCTATATATATATATATATATATATATATATATATATATATATATATATATATATATATATATATATATATATATATATTTTGTTTGTGATCTTTTTATTTTTATTGGATAGAGCTCTAAATATCTTTATATAGAAAATT